>JAMPIO010000138.1:0-282438 GCA_024699865.1 Aphelenchoides fujianensis | reverse complement strand
CTCCCCGACGACCCGCCGCCCAAGTGGAAGCCGATCGCCAGATTCTGGAGGTAAGTTGAGAGGAGAAGCGGGGAGATTGGCGGGAGCGGGAACTGTTTGTCTCATGTCTTTTTGCTTTTATTTATTGGCTCTCATGGCTTGTTCCCCTTGCTTCTCGTATTTGAAGAGGCAGCAAATGGTTCATGCGAAGCAGAAAGCCGTCATTTTCTGCTCGCTGCCGACCGTCGGGGACTCAACTTGTTCTTTTCGTTGCACTCACGTTGGTATTTGGGTGGAACATCTAGGTGAACACACTTAAAGCGCTTACACGATTCTGTAGCGGCGGGAAGAAAAACGGGGAAACGCATTGCAGTGGCATCAATGAAAACAGCTCATTTTCGCTTAAGCGACGAGAAGCATTCATTCTCGCTGCTTTTGCTATCTAAACTGTGGTTATTCGACGGGTGTAAAATTGCGATTTGCGCTTGATCTCCGTTAAACAAAACAACAAAGAAAAACGTCGCAGTTCAATCGTCGAAGACCGCCTTGTTGATCGTGGGGATTGCATTTTAGCTTCGCAGACGGGCGTTGCAAACGGAAGACTGCAAAGCCAAAAATAGGTAGCCATTATGCGGGCGGTATGAAAGTGAAAATGTAACCACCAACTGGCTGTTGAGCAGTCCACCGAAATGGGTAATCGCTCATGTGGGTGCTCGCTGTTGATCCCTGTACCGTGTTGCAACCACTCGTACTTTTGGGTAATTATTGAATGGACAAGTGTTTTATTCCGCTTTGTGTGAGCTTACGGTACGCGCGTAAAGCAAATTAATTACTGCGAAAGTGTCCGGCTACTCGCATAAATTCACCACAGACAAGCGAAATCCGAGGACAGTGTAGTGCAAAGGTAAGGCGGCTGCACAGAGTTCGGTTGCTCGCAGGTTCGATCCCTGTTCGGAGCAGTAATTCGAGCTCCGCTGTTCTCACCCAACCCAGGCGGTACCGACTTCGGAAGCCAATGGGTACCCTGAGCAACCAGGGGAAGCACGAGGGGCGCTGTCAGAGCTGGCAACTCGCACAGCAAAAAGCCCTTACCATATGCTAAACCCCGGTCAAAATACGGCGACCGGTGCCCCTTCCATCGCGAAAGCGATTGAAACAAGGGGGCGTTTTTCGTGCTTTTTTTCGTTTTCGTGCACAAGCGAAATCCAGTTGGTTTGTCTCAAACTGAAGACAAGCTGCAAGAACGAAAAATCAGGACCTCTGCTCGTTGTCTACGGGCTTGAGTGGAAGGGGCAGTAGAACGGAACAAACGAGTACAAGCGTTTGCCATGGAGGGATTTTTCTCGAGGGGATTGTGAAGTTCGGTTGAATTGTTTTGATTCAAGCCAGTGAAATTACAAAGTATTGCAGAAATCGTTGACAACCCCGAGTTAAAGTGCTCGTGACAAAATTTCTGACAAAATATTACGCTTAGTGAAAAATCGTCACGATTTTTCACTAAGCGTCAAAGTCGTCACGATTTTTCACTAAGCGTCAAAAGTCGTCACGATTTTTCACTAAGCGTCATTTTTTACGAAGTGCAGGAGCCAAATGACAGAATTTGTCGTCGATTTTGACGCAACGTTAAATTTTGTGAACTGCCGGTTTACGGAAGCAACACCGAGACCGCGCGGTTTGTTCATCGACAAAAAATGTCATCTACCGCCAGTTATGTTCTCGCTCTTAACGATCGTTTCTCATAAACACGTATTGTCTTCTCGGATTCAATCTTGTCGTTCATGATTGTCGGCGTTTCTTCGAACTCACATCCAAGTGGAGAGTGCGGAGTGTGTGTTTACTGGAGACAAAACGAAGAACAACGAACCAACTACTCGTGGGAACAAAAGAACCCGCATTGCGCACAAATGAAAAGAATGACAGACAGTAGACCAGTAGGCAGCAATGACTACAATTCAGTGATGAGAATGGAAGAAGATGAAAGAAGAAGGAAGGAAGAACGAATTTAGGGCTGGTTGGGAGTGAGGACGTTCCGACGGCGACGGCGCGGCGTGCCATCCGCCGGGTTCGCTCCCAACGGACGCTTCGACCCCACCCGTCCGATCGGGGCGCGTCCTCCGCTTCCGACGACGTTCAGGCGGGGCACTAAACGAAGAGATTGATCGAAAGACGGACAGGGAGGGAACTCACGTCCGTTGGGCGGGGCCGCGACCGGCGGCGAGTTCTCGTCGGCGTGCAAAGAGTCCCCGAGGTACGCGAAGGCCGACTGGTTGCTCTCCTCGTCGTCGACCGGCAGCAGGACGGGAGGCTCGGTGTTGTCCTCCTCCAACTGCTCTTGGGCCGCCTCCTCCACCCGTCCCGACTCGTTGGCAAGGAGGGGCGAGCAGTCCGTGCTGAGTCGGTGCAACTCGTTGGCGAACTCCATCGCGGATCCCTCGTGGTGCCCACCGACGTGCACGGACTTGATGGAGGGGCAGCCGCGGATCATCTCGAAGATCTCCGGAGCGACTGCAATAGCGAATAAATTAGGGCCGAGTGGAGTAAAAAGAACGAACGGCTGCAGGGCGGGTTGATCAGGCGGATCGAGGGGTGCGGGACGGCGTTGATGAAAGCGGGGAACTCTCGCAGCAGCATCAAGCTGCCGACTTGGACGTCGCCACCCGTCAGCAGGCCGACACACGTGTTGCGGCAGGGAACGGGGACGTCGATCGGCCGCGAGATTCCGTAGATCAGGGCGGTCGACTCCGTTTGAGCGGGCGTGAAGTGGGCGGCGGCTGAAAGCTCGTTCGTGAAGAAGTGAGTAAAGAGCTGGATTCGCTCACTCAGCGGGCGATTGGAGCCGGTTTTTGTGCGAACTTGAAGGTGGAAAACTTGACCCATCGACCGCTCCACCACGCTGCTGTAGGAGGCGGCCGACTCGATGAAGATGATCAGCGAGGAGTTTTGGAGGCAGATAAGGTCCGTTTGGTCGGGGAACGGCGTCCAGTGAACCACCACCCGTTCGCTTTGCTCGACCACCTCGTCGTCCCGTTGGAAGAGCGTCGAAAAGCCGGCCTTCTTCGAGAGCAGCTCCTTCATGTTCTGGGCCAAAACGGCGGCGGAACGGCGGTTTTTGCGGTACTCGACGCCGAGCACGCTGAACGAGAGCAATCAGTAGGAAAGAATCGAAGAAAGAGATTACGAGTGTCGCGGAGCAGTTCGCAGAGTTTCTTCTCCGTCAGCGGACGGCCCGCGAAATACTGGGCGGCGAGGGCGATGTCGGAACGCGCGTTCTCCTCCGGATACCCCTCCACCCGTTGCACGTCCAACGTACGAGCGAAGTCGCCCCCGATGCTGTTGTAGCGCTGAAAGTAGGGAAGTCAGACGTGGAAGAGGAAAAAGGGACTTTTAAACGAACCTCTTTGATGCGGGTGAGCGTGTGGTTGTGTCGATTGGCGTCCCGCAGCAGCTGGAGCGGAATAAACGAGAAGTTGCCCTAGGCGAAGAAAGTAACTTCTCGGTGAGTGGAGATTTCGTGCAAAACAGTCAGAGCTACAACGAGATCGTCAAAAACAACGCAAACGACAAAATTTGTCACGACTTTTGACGCTAAGTGAAAAGTCGGGACAAAATATGTCTCAAGACAAAATTTCTGACAAAAAAACACGCTTAGTGAAAAATCGTGACGACTTTTGACGCTTAGTGAAAAATCGTGACGACTTTTGACAGAATGTGAAAAATCGTGACGATTTTTGACGCTTAGTGAAAAATCGTGACGACTTTTGACAGAATGTGAAAAATCGTGACGACTTTTGACGCTTAGTGAAAAATCGTGACGACTTTTGACAGAATGTGAAAAATCGTGACGACTTTTGACGCTTAGTGAAAAATCGTGACGACTTTTGACAGAATGTGAAAAATCGTGACGACTTTTGACGCTTAGTGAAAAATCGTGACGACTTTTGACAGAATGTGAAAAATCGTGACGACTTTTGACGCTTAGTGAAAAATCGTGACGACTTTTGACAGAATGTGAAAAATCGTGACGACTTTTGACAGAATGTGAAAAATCGTGACGACTTTTGACAGAATGTGAAAAATCGTGACGACTTTTGACGCTTAGTGAAAAATCGTGACGACTTTTGACAGAATGTGAAAAATCGTGACGACTTTTGACGCTTAGTGAAAAATCGTGACGACTTTTGACAGAATGTGAAAAATCGTGACGACTTTTGACGCTTAGTGAAAAATCGTGACGACTTTTGACAGAATGTGAAAAATCGTGACGACTTTTGACGCTTAGTGAAAAATCGTGACGACTTTTGACAGAATGTGAAAAATCGTGACGACTTTTGACGCTTAGTGAAAAATCGTGACGACTTTTGACAGAATGTGAAAAATCGTGACGACTTTTGACGCTTAGTGAAAAATCGTGACGACTTTTGACAGAATGTGAAAAATCGTGACGACTTTTGACGCTTAGTGAAAAATCGTGACGACTTTTGACAGAATGTGAAAAATCGTGACGACTTTTGACGCTTAGTGAAAAATCGTGACGACTTTTGACAGAATGTGAAAAATCGTGACGACTTTTGACGCTTAGTGAAAAATCGTGACGACTTTTGACAGAATGTGAAAAATCGTGACGACTTTTGACGCTTAGTGAAAAATCGTGACGACTTTTGACAGAATGTGAAAAATCGTGACGACTTTTGACGCTTAGTGAAAAATCGTGACGACTTTTGACAGAATGTGAAAAATCGTGACGACTTTTCACTAAGCGTGTTTTTTTGTCAACTACCAAAACAGAAATTCGTAACTCGGGGTTGTCAACGATTTCTGCAATACTTTGTAATTTCACTGGCTTATTCGGTGAGCGTGTCGTTCGACCGCCGCTGTTTCGATGGGCATCGGAACTGGCAATGAGAACGGCGCTGATTCAAAGTGGACGAGAAGAAAAGTCCGGGCTGCCGGTGATCGCTTTTCGGTTTCTTCGCGCTGTTCGAACTTCGTGACGTCCATAGAGAGTGCCTATTGAATCAACAGAAGCTCGCGAACGGGTGGTTTTAGTAAAACTTGGTCAGCAATCGGCCTCTAATTGCGTCTCGTAAAAGCAGTGAGGTTTGCAGGGGTTTGAATGGGTGGAATGAAGTGCGCTCGGTCGAAACAGAGGTCCGTGTTTTATATTGCAACGAGCAAACGGAAAAATAACTACTAACTGGTACGTGCTGGCTTGTTGCAAAACATGTCAGCAGTTTTTGCTAAGCATAGTCCATTCTGTAGTCTGCAAAACGAATAAACAGACAAAAGTAAACAAATGCGTGGGGATCGACGCAAAAAATTGTGTTCGTTACTGGACACGCGAACTCAACCGCTTTTTAGACCGGCAGACACAGAATGGCCGCTCGATTTAGGAAAACCGATTTCACGAATTCACTGCAAACCGCAGTTGAGGCTCGAAAGCGAGTTAAAACGAAAGGCGCATAAAGGAACCCTGCGGATACCGGCAGACCGCCGCCTTTCTCTAGCCCGCATCTGCGATTGCGATCAAGTCGAAATGGGGATTGAAAATGGAAAACGGGGTGTAGAAATGGACAGAACACTGAAAGGCGCTCGAAAGTTGACTTCTGATTGAGTGCTTTCAATTGAACGTTTCGGAAGGCGCGCTACCGATCTGTTCCCGCCGATCTTGAACATCGCGCTTTCATTCTTTTAAACGCAAAACAGTACGCATCGACTAGAAACGGGGCACCGCAACTTAATGAATTGTGGTCATTCGAAGCAAAAAATCACCAGTCTGCTGCTCCAGTTCTTCTGCCCGCACGCACCTGCTGCTTCAACTGAACATTCTTTCTTTGTCTTGTTTTCTTTAGACAAAAGGGCGAGAAGTTGCAAACAGCGTATAAAATAGCTAACACGGCGCTTTCATTGTTCATGGCCGCATTAAACCGCTGTAATGTCAGCAGATCGCACTCAATTTGTTAATTCCGCTCTTACACGATTCTTATTGCTCTCAATCTCTCCCTTCTCATCCCCTCCCACACAAAATCTACCACTGTCCACACACTAATCGTGTCTCGTTTCAGACCGCCCTCGCGAACCAAGTGGAGCCGGTGGGCGCTGATTTGGAGGCGCTGGCCGAGTTGGCGGGGCGGCTGGAGCCGCTGGGCGTGGCGGAGAGCGAGCTGCGGTTCGTCGAGATGGACCACAAGGACCTGCGCGACGACTACGAGGAGCTGCTGGGCGCGTTGCGGCGCGAGCTGGACGAGGAGCGGCAGCTGCGGGAGGCGGCCGGTCGGGTGCGCGAGGACGCCGCCCGACTGGAGGCCGCCGTCGACGGGATGCCGGCCGCCGAGGTGCGCTCGCTGCGCGCCGACCTGCTGCCCGCCCTCGCCGCCCAACTGGAGGCGATCGCCGAGCGGGACGCGGCGGCCGACTGGCGGCACGTGGAGCGCGAGTGGCCGGCGGACGCGGCGCCCGACGCCCTCCGCCCGCTGCTTCGTCGCGTGGACGAGGCGGCCGGCGAGCGGGAGGCGCGCGCCGCCGACGAGGACGCGTGGGCCGAACGACGCCGCCAGCTGGACGCGCAGCTCGCCGCCACGGACCCGAACGAGGAGGCGGCGGCCGTGGAGCGCCGTCTCGCCCGCCACGCCGAGATGCTCGCCGAGGCGGCCGAGTGGCTGCGCGCGAGCCGCCTGCCCGCCCGCGACGCCCTCGCCGCCCAACTGCGCGAGGAGGCCGAGAAAACGGCCGCCCGCCGCCAAGAGCTCGCCGAACTCGCCGTCCGCCAACACGCCGCCGACGAGTGGCTTCAACGACGACAAGAACTGGAGAGCGCCTTGCTCGAAGTGGACAACCGAGTGGCCGAACTGAACGCCGCCCAACCCGAAGACGCCGCCCGAATCGACCAGACGGCCGCCGACGTGGAGCGCGTGCGGGCGCGGGTGGCCGCGCAGGAGGAGTGGGCGCGCGGCGAGGACGCGCTGCCCGCCGATCAGCGAGCGGCCGCCCTCGAGCAGCTGCGGGCCGAAGCGGCGCGTCTGGAGCGCCACGCGGCCGACCTCGCCGCCCTCCGCCGCCGCCTGCAGCTGGCCGAGAAGCTCGGCGCCCTGCGCGCCCTGCTGGAGACCGCGCGCGCCACCGAGCGGCTCGAAGTGCGCCGCTCCCAACTGGACGCCATCCGCGAGGAACTCCCGACCGACCAGACCGAAGAGATCGCTGGACTGCGCGCTGAAGTGAACGAAGCGATCGAAGAGGCGGAGCGCGAGGAGCGAGTGCGCCGACTGGACGAGGACGTGGGCCGCGCCGCCGCCCTCGAGCCGCCCGAGGCGCGCGCCCGACTGGCGGCCGTGCGCGCCGAACTCGCCGCCCTGCCCGCCGCGGACGCCGCCCGCCTGCAGCCGACCGTCGAGCGCGCCGAACGCGTGCTGGCCGTCGAGCAGGAGGTGGCCGCCGAGCGGGAGCGCCTGCTGGCGGACGTGCGCACCGCCGAGGAGCTGCTCGCCGCCCCGGACGCGCCGGTCGTCGAACTGCGGCGCTCGGCCGAGTTGCTGCGGACGGCGGCGCCCCGACTGGAGGCCATCGGACGGGCCTACGAGCAGCTGGAGGACGACGACGAGCAGACCGCCGCGACGAGAGCGCGCGTCGCCGACCAGCTGGCGGCCCTCGGCGAGTTGTTCCGCAACACGCAGCAGGCGGCCCGCGACCGCGTGGCCGACGCCCGCCGCCAGCAACACGCCCGCCTGGCCGTCGCCGTGCACGCCGCCCAGGCCGTCCTCGCCGCCCCCGACGCCCGCCCCGAGCAGTACGCCGAGCAGGTGGCCCTCCTCGAGCACGCCGTCCACGAACAGCAAGAAGAACCAACGGAAGGAGAGGAAGAAGAGGACGCCGCCCTCGCCGACCTCCGCCGCCTCGTGGAAGTGGCGGCCGAGACGCGCCGGGCGGCCGACGAGCGCGCGGACGCGTGGCGCGAATTCCGCCGCCGCCGCGACCTCATCGGCGACCGCCACGAGGCCGCCCGTCAGCTCCACGAGAACGTCCAACGCGCTCCGCGACGACCCGCCGCTCAGGTCGAAGCTGACCGCGAGATTTTGCAGGTGTGTCGAGTGGGAACAGGGGACGGTTTCATTAAAGATGTTTTCTCGTTTCTTTGCTCTTTTGTTTTCTCTGCCATTCGTGTGAGCACTGACCAAACGGCAGCATTTGAAGCTGATTGATTCGTTGCGTATCAGAGTTGCTCTGCTTGCGGGGCTGCCGCGCGGTTAGGAGTTGTCGGAGAGACTCCAATCAAGCTTGCATTTTTGGCCCCGTTTCTGCAGTCACCTTCCGACTGCTTGGAAGAGAACGGACGGCTTGTTTCCGCTCGCTTGTCGGATTAACTGGCTGCTCGTTAAAAAAACCGTTGATCGCTTCGTTGCTCGTAATAAAGCGAACGACCATCATTTGTTAATCACAGCTGATCGCTTTGGATTGAATCTTTGGCGTCTTCTTGCTTGCGCACATGTTTCTCTGCTTGCATCATGTTCAAAGTCATTGCGCTGACGGCGAACTCATCGTTTTGGCGCTGTTATGAAAACGAACGGGAACGGGGGAGTGTATTGCAGCGGAAGCTTTCTGACTATTTTGATTTCTTTGTTGAGCGGGGTTAATTGTAAGCTGTTAAGTTGCGTTTTGCACTTGAAAATGAAAGGATAACGCTGCAAATTAGTCACTTGCTTTCCGTTCTTATAAGTTGAGCGACCAAGAGACGTTTGTCGTCCGATTGCAAAGCGTCACTCTTTTCTTGCTTCTTTCATTTTTGTTGCGTGAATTGTAGAAAAGGGAATTACAGGGACAAAAAGTGATAATTTTGCGAGCCGGGAGAAGTCGACAGACGAGCAACTGACTGACTGGGAAGAAATCGTTGGTTGAGTGTCCGCTTTGTTGTTCCTCTCGTCCACCAATTTCAATCACTCGTTCATTTGCTATGCGATTGACCACAGAGATCCGTTTTTTTCTTGTGCGAGTTTCAATAAGCGCGGAAATCCCTTCATTTTTGAGGTATAAAAGCAAAGGAGTTGCCTTGACCGGTTTTGCTACGATCAGATTTTCTCCTTGCCGATTTGAAGATGTGCAGCCGAACCGAGAACGTTGCTGATTTGAAGCAGAAACGAAGAAAAACCGTTTCCGACGAGCGTTTGTTGTCTTTCTTTGGCGGGTCGAACTTTTGGCGCTCGATGAGAATTCGCTGACGTTTGAGTCAAAGGCAGCAAACTGACGATAAGTGAGCTGCAGGGGAGCAAATGAATTGGGTAAACCTCGGAAAAAAGGAAGCCGACTGGACAGTCAAATCCGTGCGGTCGGAGCGCCGTGTTCGCGCCCAACATCTTGCCGTCAGGTCAAAACCGCGACGAAAAAAGTAGAAGAGAGAATGAGAGAAAGGGCAATCAGACGGCAAAAGGAATTTGTTTCCAGCTCACAAGAGGTCGCGGTTTTCTTATAATTGACTAGCTGTAATTAAGCGACTGACTACCGCTTTTTATACGCTCCGGTCGCCAGAACGTCTCCGTTTGCACTGCTTATCCTCTTCTGCTGTGCGCGCTGAAATTCCAGTCGGCGTTCGATGCTGTTTTTTGTACCGACGACAAGTGAGATTGTCCTCCTATTTTTGCTTTTGCCCGCTCCGTTTGGGTTGAAAGCTATTTTCGTCCGTTCTTGCTTAGAGTGCGGCCCCGGCAATCATTGCGCGGCTCAAAATTTGTACGTTATTTGGTAGTGAACCGTTCGGCAGTTGCAACAAACAAACGAAAAGAAAAGCGACCAATCAGTAAACGTCACCCGCTTGTTCGCAAAACCACGCAATCAGAAAGTTCTTTGGTAATGTGGAGTTTCAATGTACGTAGTAGACGTCACGCATAAAAAATGACATGTTTGGGCTCGTTTCTGAACGTCTGACGTCAGACCGGATTTCGAAAGCCAAACACAGCATGCTCGCTCGGCGTTGCACGAGAGTTTCAACGGATGAGTTCGTTGCGAAATGCAGATGCGTGTTCGAATAGCCGTGAGAAACGGAAAACAAAAAAGGTAACACCGCGGGCTGCAGACCGCCGTCTTACTCTTTGCTCGCTTCTGTTACTGCTTCAAGACGACGGTCAAACATTGAAAACGAGCATTTTTAACACGCAACAGAACAAAAGGCGACTCTACCTCATCTGTTCTGCTGTTCTTTTTTCGGTAATCTGACTCGTAAACTCATTAGCTGCCCGTTCTCTTTGACGCTTCATCCCTTTTCTACGACTTCTTCGGGTCGAACGCGCGTGAAGTAGCAGACAACTGAACCAACCACTTTCAAGCGGCTCTCTCCGGCATAACGCTGACAGACCGTGATGCCACTGAGCAATTTGTTCCTTGCTTATTCCGCTCTTACACGATTCTTATTGCCCTCAATCTCTCCCTTTTCATCCCTCCCACACAAACTCTACCACTGTCCACACACTAATTCCACCTCGTTTCAGACCGCCCTCACGAATCAAGTGGAGCCGGTGGGCGCCGATTTGGAGGCGCTGGCCGGTTTGGCGGGGCGTTTGGAGCCGCTGGGCGTGGCGGAGAGCGAGCTGCGGTTCGTCGAGATGGACCACAAGGACCTGCGCGACGACTACGAGGAGCTGCTGGGCGCGTTGCGGCGCGAGCTGGACGAGGAGCGGCAGCTGCGGGAGGCGGCCGGTCGGGTGCGCGAGGACGCCGCCCGACTGGAGGCCGCCGTCGACGGGATGCCGGCCGCCGAGGTGCGCTCGCTGCGCGCCGACCTGCTGCCCGCCCTCGCCGCCCAACTGGAGGCGATCGCCGAGCGGGACGCGGCGGCCGACTGGCGGCACGTGGAGCGCGAGTGGCCGGCGGACGCGGCGCCCGACGCCCTCCGCCCGCTGCTTCGTCGCGTGGACGAGGCGGCCGGCGAGCGGGAGGCGCGCGCCGCCGACGAGGACGCGTGGGCCGAACGACGCCGCCAGCTGGACGCGCAGCTCGCCGCCACGGACCCGAACGAGGAGCCGGCGGCCGTGGAGCGCCGCCTCGCCCGTCACGCGAAGATGCTCGCCGAGGCGGCCGAGTGGCTGCGCGCGAGCCGCCTGCCCGACCGCGACGCCCTCGCCGCCCAACTGCGCGAGGAGGCCGAGAAGACGGCCGCCCGCCGCCGAGAGCTCGCCGAACTCGCCGCTCGTCAGCAAGAAGCTCTGGAGCTTCAGAAGGAATTTGCGGACAAACGCGCCGCCCTCGCCGACTTCCTGGCCGAAAGCAAACGACCGCTGGCCGAATTCACGCAGAAACCCGCCCGCCCGGTGGAGGAAGTCGAGAGGGACAACCGAGAACTGATCGTAAGTTCGAATGCGCACTCTTCATTCAATTCTCTCTTTTTTCAGCGCCTCTACGCGTCGCCGGAAGCCTCGCCGTTTGCGCGCGCTCGCTCCGAACTCGCCGCCCTGCGCGAGACGGCCGCCCGACTGGACGACGCCGCGGCGACCTCCTCGCTGGACGCCCTCGAGCGGGACGTGCAGCAGGCGGAGGCCGAGTGGACGGAAGTGAGCGGGCAGTTGGCCGCCGAGCTGGAGCAGGTGCTCCGGCTGCAGCGGGCGGAGAGCGACCTCAACACGCGCCTCTCGGAGAACTCCGCCCGGCCGCTCGAGGAGCAGCGCGAGTTCGTCGCCCACGAGCTGCCCGCCCTGCAGCGGCGAGTGGACGAGTTGGCCGCCGAGTCCGCCGGGGCGGCGCCCCAACGGCGCTTCGTGGAGCGCGCCGCCGCCCTGCCGACGGGCGAGAGCGTCCACGAGGAGATCCGCGCCCTGATCGCCCAGACGGAGACGCGCCTCCAGAGCGCCGAGCTGCGCGAACAGCTGCCGCAGCTGCGCGCCCTGCTGGACGCCGCTCGCCGACCGCTCGAGGAGCTCCGCGGCCACGCGCCCGTCAGCACGCAGCAGGCGGAAGAGGACGTCCTCCGCCTAAAGGTTCGTTCGAGCGGCGAGGGCCCACTTGACGCCTGTTTGCAGGAGACCCAGCCCTCGCTCGACCTCTTCGACCACAAACTGCAGGCCGTCCGCCCCGTGGCCGACCGCCTGCCGGACGCGGAGATCCGCGAGCAGCTCGACCGACTGGAAGCCGAGCGGCGGCAGCTGGCCGATGAGCGCGCGGAGGTCGAGGGCGCACTGATGGTCGAGTTGGAGGAGGAGCTCCAGCTGCAGCAGGCGGCCGAGCGGCTCGACCGGCAGCTCGCCGAAGTGGACGTCGCCGCCGTGTCGCCCGACCGCCTCGCCGAACTGCGGGCGGAGGCCGACGGCCTGGCCGCCCAATCGACCGCCGCCGCCCCGACGCGCCGCTTCGTCCGCCGCGAGGCCGCCGACCGGCCGGGCGAGCGCGTGGAGCGGCTGGAGGCGGACGCCGCCCGAGTGCGCGACTTCCGCAAGCAGCAGGAGGCGGTGGAGGCGCTCCTCGCCGCCGTCCAGCGGCCGCTGCACGAGATCGCCGACCGCGGACTCCGCACCGCCCCGCAAGCCGAAGAGGACGTGAAACAATTGACCGTGAGTGCTGGAAAGAAGAGAGCAGACTAATCGCTCGCTTGCAGGAAGCGATCCCGCTGCTCTCGGAGCTGGACGACGAACTGGAGCGGCTGCACGCGCTGGCCGCCGCCGTCCCGTCCGAGGGGCCGCGCGTCGCCGCCGCCGACCTGCAGGAGCAGTCGCGGCAGGCGCACGACCGCTACGGCGACCTCTCCGGCCGCCTGATGGTGGAGCTGGAGGAGG
This sequence comes from Aphelenchoides fujianensis, assembly GCA_024699865.1. NCBI lineage: Eukaryota > Metazoa > Nematoda > Chromadorea > Rhabditida > Aphelenchoididae > Aphelenchoides > Aphelenchoides fujianensis. Next base: position 269,716 of record JAMPIO010000138.1, on the reverse strand, counting down.
AGCTGCAGTTGCGCGAAGCCGAGAAGCGGGTCGCCGACTGCCTGCTGGTGCGCGTGGAGGAGATGCCCGCCGAAGAGCTCCACCGCCTCCGCTCCGAACTCCTGCCGCAGCTGCGCGACGAGGCGCGCTCGTTGCAGGAACAGACCGCCGCCGCCGCCAGCAGCCGCGAGTTCGTCCGCCGCACCGAAGAACCCAACGAACAGCCCGAAGAAGCCCAATCGATCGCCGACATCCTGCACAAGATCGACGAGCTGGAAGAAGCCGCCCGCCGGAAGGCGGCCGAAGAGGAGCGAGCGGCCGAGTGGGGCGAGAAGCAGCGCGAGTTGGACGCCGCCGCCCAGCCGCTGCTCCAGTCCGCCGCCCAACTGCTCGAGCGCGCGGCCGACGCGCCGCCGCTCCCGCTGGCCGCCCTCCGCGACGACGAGCAGACGGCCGCCCGGCTGCTCGAGCGGCTGGACGAGGCCGAGGGGCGCGCCGTCGAGGCGATCGAGTGGCTGGAGCGCGCCGAAGAACTCCCGGCCGCCCAGCGACAGGCGGCCCTCACCGAGGCGACCGAACGCGTCGAGGCGATCCGCGCCCAACGCGCCGCCCTCCGCGAACTGGAGCCCCGACTGGCGGCCGCCGTCCGGCAGCACGAGGAGCTCGCCGCCGACGTCGCCGCCCTGCGCGCCGACTTCCAGGTCGCCGCCCCCGAGCGTCCGACCGCCGCCGACGACCTGCCGCGCATCGAGCAGCTGGAGACGCGCTTGACGCCGTTCGTCCACCGCCTGCAGGCCCTCCGGACGGCCGCCCAGCCGCTCGCCGAGCCGCCCGCCGAGTTGGAAGAACTCGGGCGGGAGATCGAGCAGCTGCACACGCGCGTGCAGAACGCGAAACACGACCGCCTCGTGCAGATCGACGCCGACCTCAGCGCCGAGATCCAACAGCTGCAGCACACGATCGCCGAGGCGGAACGCGTGCAGAGCCGCCCGGACGCCTCGCTCGACGAGCTGCAGCGCGTGGCCGAACTGCTGACCACCGTGAAGCCGCGACTGGAGGCCGTCTGCCAGCTGGAGGCGGCGATCCAGCCCGACCACAGCGCCCAACTCGCCCAACTGAACGCCGTGTTCGACGGCATCCGCGACGCGGTCGACCGCCGCGTGCTCGCCGTCTACTCGGCGGCCACCGACGAGCTCGTGCAGGCGGTGAACGCGGCGAGCGCGCAGCTGGACGAGCCGAACGCCCGGCCGGAAGACGCGGCCGCCGTCCGCGAGCGCTTGCAGCACGCGAGCCGCGCCGCCCAGCCGCTCGTCCACTCGCCGTTCGACTTGCCGCCCGACGCGCAGGCCCGCGCCGCCGAACTCGCGCGCGCCCTCGAGCTGGCCGCCGACTTCGAGCGGCGGCTGGAGCAGCGCGACGCCGACATGGCCGCCTTCTTGGCCCAACGCGACGTCGTGAGCGCGCTGATCGACGAGTTGGGCGACCGGCTCGCCGCGATCCAAGACCGCGGCCCCCGACCGGCCGCCGACGCCCAGCGGGACGTGGACGCGCTCTCGGTTTGTTGTTGCTTCTCTCTGTTCGGTCTAGTCGTTCGCTTGGTTGCAGGAGCTGGAGTCCCGTCTGCCCGACGCCCAGCGCGAGTTCGCCCGGCTGCAGGAGATCGGTGACCGCCTGACGCCGCTCGAGGTGCCCGACAGCGTGCTGCGGTTCCTCGGCGAGGCGCTCGCCCAGCTGCCGGCCGACCTCGAGGAGACGGCGGCCGAGCTGCGCGCCGAGTTGGCCGACGAGGAGGCGCTCAGCCGCCGCTACGACGCCCTCGTGGCGCGCCTCAACGAGCTGCCGACAGGCGCCGTCGAGAAGGCGGAGCTCCAGCGGCTCCAGTCGGCCGTCCTGCCGCCGCTGCGGGACGACGCGGTCGGGCTGATGGACGCGACCGCCCGCTCGGCAGCCGCCCGCCGCCACGTGCTCGCGTCCCAGACGCCCGTCGACAAGCTGCTGGACGTGATCGCCGACCTCGCCGCCCAGTTGAACGACAAGCTGCTGAAGGCCGAAGAACGCGAGCCGTCGGAGCCGCCCGCCTCCTCCGAGTGGGGCGCGCGCAAGGCCGAGGCCGAGCAAACGGTCGCCGCCGCCATCGCCGCCGCGGAGGCCCTGCTCACGCCCTTCGCCCAAGGACAGCCGCCGCAGTCGCTGGAGCGCGCCGAAGAGACGTTGGGCGCGATCCCCGCCCGCGTGGACGAGCTGCGGCGCGCCCGCGACCTCGTCGACGCGCAGATCGCGTGGATCCTCGAGAGCGCCCCGCTGAAGCCGAACAAACGCGAGGCCAACGCCAAACAACTCCGCCGCCTGCAGCGCTCCCTCGACGACAAGACGACCGACCTCGACGAGCTCCACGCGAAGCTGGCCGAAGACGCGCGTCGGCAGCGGCAGGCGGCCGCCGCCCTTGCCGAACTCGAGCGCATCGGAGCGGACGCCCGCGCCCTCCCCGACAGCCCCGAAGAGAAGCTGCAGAAACTGCAGGAGTTGGAGCACCGCCTCCACGAGCTGGACACGACCGCCCGCAGCGAGGAGCACGAGTTGGCGCCCCTCATCCGCCCCGCCGCCCAACAGGACGAACTCCGCACGAAAGCCGCCGAGATTGCCGGCCTGCTTGCCCGCGAGAAGGAGGCAATTGCGGAGCCGTTGAGTGTCGAGCCGCCCGTCCAAGAGCAGCCGATCGAAGTGATCACCCGGACGGAAGAGCCGACCGAGCAGACGGAAGAGGTGGAGATCCCGCCGACGGCCCACAAGCTGACCGCCCGCATCGAGACGGCCGCCCCGCCGGACGCGGCCTCGACCTCCGCGCCGCCCGACGAGATCGACGCGGCCGCCATCATCGGCGAGGTGTCGCCCGAATACGACGGCCGCCCGCCCAAGCAGCAGATCCTCGACGCCCTGCAGCAGGCCGCCGCCCTCCTGCAGCAGAAGGAGGCCGCCGGCGAGGAGGACGTCCAGCGGACCGTCCGCCTCTTCCTCTCGCTGCAGCCCCAACTGCAGGCCGTCCGGCTGGAGGTGCAGGCGCTCGCCAAGGACAAGAAGGGCCGCAAGCAAGCCAAAGAACGCGAGCGGGAGTTCATCCGACTGGAGGCCGACGTGCAAAAGAGCCGCGCCGCCCTCGAGAAGCTCCTCTCGAAGAAGCCGCCCGCCGAAGAGCCGAAGGAAGTCGAGACGGTCGTGCGGGTCGAGGTCATGGAGGAGACGACCACTCTGTTGATCCCGCCGCCCTCCGCTTCCACCGAGATCAACGAGCTCTCGGCCACTCCCGACCTCGAGTCGACGAAGTTCGTGCGGACCGAGCGGCAGGAAGAGAAGGGAGAGCAGCAGCCGGCCGCTCCCGCCATCGAGCAGCCGACCGCCCCGACCGGCGAGTTGTCCGCCGCTTCCGAACTCCCGTCCACCGAATTCGTTCGAACCGAAGCGCCCGCCGCCGACCGGCTGAAAGTCGAACAACCGACCGCCGACTTGTCGCTCACTTCGGAGGCCGTGTCGACGGAGTTCGTGCGGACCGATCAGCCCGCCGAGCAAGCGGAAGAGCGAGAAGTGCCCCAACCCACCGCTCCCGCCATCAACGAGCCGGAAACCGCACAAATCGAACAGCCGACCGCTCCGACCGCCGATCTGTCGCTCACTTCGGACGTCGAGACGAGCCAGTTCGTCCGCAGCGAGCAACCGGCCGCTCCCGCCGAAGAGCCGACGACCACGCCCGAACTCGAGCGGATCCGCGTCCTCACCGCCGAAATCCAGGCGATCCTCGACGAGAGCGCCCGCCTGCCCGAAGACGCCGCCCCGGACGCCCTCACCGCGGCGATCGGCCGGCTGAACGAGGCGGAGAGCCGACTGGCCGAGCTGAAGGCCGCCGTCAAGCCGCTCGCCAAGGACAAGACGCGCAAGGAGGCCGCCAAGCAGCACGAGCAGGAGCACAAGCGGCTGCACGGCGCCGTCGAGAAGACGAAGAAGGTGCTCTCGAGGCGACTCCAAGACGACGTCCAGCGGCTGCTCGGCGAGCTGGAGAAGGCGAGCAAGCAGGCGAAGAGCCTGAAGGACGGCCGCGACCGCGAGCAGCTGAACGCCGCCCTCCAGCGTCTCTCCGAGTTGCAGCGAGAGGCGGAGCTCGTCGCCGCCCAGCTGCACGCGACGAACGCGAACAAGAAGCTGGCTGACCGGCTGGACGAGGCCGCCGCCAAGACGAAGAAGCGCCGCGACGAGCTGCGGGCCCGCGCCGACGAGCTCGCCGAAGCCGCCGCCCGCGAGGAGGCCGCGAAGAAGGCGGCCGCCGACGAGTGGCTCCAGCGACGCCACGAGCTGGCCGACGCCGCCGTCGGGCTGGACACGCGCGTGGACACGCTGCTCAAGAAGGAGGTGCCCCGCGCCGAAGAGGACCTCCGGCTGGTCGAAGACGCGGCCGCCGACGTGGAGCGCGTGCGGGCGCGGGTGGCCGCGCAGGAGGAGTGGGCGCGCGGCGAGGACGCGCTGCCCGCCGACCAGCGAGCGGCCGCCCTCGAGCAGCTGCGGGCCGAAGCGGCGCGTCTGGAGCGCCACGCGGACGACCTCGCCGCCCTCCGCCGCCGCCTGCAGCTGGCCGAGAAGCTCGGCGCCCTGCGCGCCCTGCTGGAGACCGCGCGCGCCACCGAGAAGCCCGAAGTGCGCCGCTCCCAACTGGACGCCATCCGCGAGGAACTCCCGACCGAGACGACCGACCAGACAGAAGAGATCGCTGGACTGCGCGCTGAAGTGAACGAAGCGATCGAAGAGACGGAGCGCGAGGAGCGAGTGCGCCGCCTGGACGAGGACGTGGGCCGCGCCGCCGCCCTCGAGCCGCCCGAAGCGCGCGCCCGACTGGCGGCCGTGCGCGCCGAACTCGCCGCCCTGCCCGCCGGGGACGCCGCCCGCCTGCAGCCAACCGTCGAGCGCGCCGAACGCGTGCTGGCCGTCGAGCAGGAGGTGGCCGCCGAGCGGGAGCGCCTGCTTGCGGACGTGCGCGCTGCCGAAGAGCTGCTCGCCCCCCCGGACGCGCCGGTCGCCGAACTGCGGCGCTCGGCCGAGTTGTTGCGGACGGCGGCGCCCCGACTGGAGGCCATCGGACGGGCCTACGAGCAGCTGGAGGACGACGACGAGCAGACGGCCGCCACGAGAGCGCGCGTCGCCGACCAGCTGGCGGCCCTCGGCGAGTTGTTCCGCAACACGCAGCAGGCGGCCCGCGACCGCGTGGCCGACGCCCGCCGCCAGCAACACGCCCGACTGGCCGCCGCCGTGCACGCCGCTCAGGCCGTCCTCGCCGCTCCCGACGCCCGCCCCGAGCAGTACGCCGAGCAAGTGGCCCTCCTCGAGCACGCCGTCCACGAACAGCAAGAAGAACCAACGGAAGGAGAAGAAGAGGAGGACGCCGCCCTCACCGACCTCCGCCGCCTCGTGGAAGTGGCGGCCGAGACGCGCCGTGCGGCCGACGAGCGCGCGGACGCGTGGCGCGAATTCCGCCGCCGCCGCGACCTCATCGGCGACCGCCACGAGGCCGCCCGCCAGCTCCACGAGAACGTCCAACGAGCTCCCCGTCGACCCGCCGCTCAGGTCGAGGCCGACCGCGAGATTTTGGAGGTGAGTCGAGCGAAAGGGTTGATGACGGGGGTAAACATTAGTTGGGTCTTTTCTTTCTTTTCCTTTCGTTTCACTCTATTGCTCGAACCAAATGTTTGAGCAGGAGAACGTCGTGATTGTTTTGCTGCTCATTAGTCTTACACATCAGCGATTAAAGGCAGTGAGCCGTTGTGTGCGATTCGCAGTTGACCGCCTTCTTACTGTTTTCACTCTCTTTGCCTCTCGCCTAAAGGTTTTTGCTGTTTTTCATTGAAAATAGCCGCCTGATTTCGTTGCGTCGTGGTGAAGGCGAACGCAAACGAAACGTGCATTGCAGGAGACTCGTTGCAATCCCCTTTTTTTGTTTTTTTGCACGTTGAGAAGTTCGCAAACCGTTTATCCTTGACTGCAATAACTAAGCGCTTAATGAAGTCTTAAAGAAATTTTTTTTGTTTTTTCTTGCAGAATACAGCGGCTGCGAGCGACGTGTGTCCACAAGTTCGTGTGGTAGCTGTCCAGCGCTCGTTTCTTGGGTTCTGTTAATGTTGCTGCTTTGAAATGTGCACGCGCATTCAAACGATGATCTCTGTTAACGAAAAGAGGTTCTTTGCCAGTGGAATGAACGTTGAAGAACGGGCGGCCGGTGGCAGTCGCGCCGTGGACCTCAAAAAGTGGGATGTGGATTGTGAGTGGTGTCTTGCTGCTTACGGTTGCCAGCTTTTGCAAAACATGTGTGCCTCTGCCCAGAGAATGAATCAACAACTGCCCAATATTGCTACTTTTTTGTGAGACTTTCGAAACGAGCGGAAATCAGTTCATCACTGCGGAGGAACAGCGAGATGTTTGCGTTGAAACGCTTTGTTTTGATAAATTATTTCACTACCGCGATGGATACGAGTAGCAAAAGGATTATCGGCACTGATTAAAAGTTAAAGAAAGGAACAGCCTTCGCTGATGGGTGTTTGCTTTTCTCCTTCTTTGCGTGACTTGAATGTTTACGTTCAATCGGACGGACCGAATGTTCCGTCAGAAAAAGGTAAACTAGCGACTTGATTTCAAAAAAGAGTTAAACAAGAGCCACTATTCCTGACCCGCAAATTTAGGGGAGCCAGCAAGGAAGCGAATGAGTTGGTCAAAATGCAATTTGATCGACAAGGACGTCCTCTTTTCGTGTCGCAACAAACAGACGAAAAAGCAGGCGAACAATCGATACGCCGTTCGCTTGTTCGTAAAACATGTGGTAAAAAGTTCCTTGCAAACAAAGAGGCAGGCAGAAGTAACAGATCCTTAGCGTTAAGAAGAGCTCCGTGTTGGAATACTCCGACTTTGATCCGCCTTTCGAACATTCGAAGACGGTGGCCGCGAGTTTTTGTGGAACAGAAAACAACCGCTTGATCGGCCGCCCGCTCCATCCGCGCAGGGCCTTTCACGCCCCGTCCGCCGTACAAGAAGCAACTTTTCGTTCGTTTTTACAAGCTATTTCACCCACACCTTCCGGTTCTTACTTCTGTGGCAATCGACGTTTACGCACGGAAGACGCCAACCAAAAGTGAACAGGACTCAATCACAAGTAATTTGAATAACGCAACTTTTGTGTTTTCTTTGACCTACAATTCTTGGTCAATGCTCGTCTCTGCAGCAGAACTTCAAACTAGCGGGTTGTTTGCGACTTTCACTCTTAGCTCTTTTCGCATCACGTCTAAACGTTGATCAAAAGCCGTAAACAGCGCGTAAACTTGAGCAAAGGTTACAGTATGGCCGAAAGTTGACGACTGATTGAAAACTTATGATTGAAACTTCTCAAAATGCGTGGACCTGATTTCTCTGCTGTTTTGGACACCGCAATTCCAATCTTTCGTAAACGCAAACAAGGAAGCAGCGGTCTGACCAACAAACCACACCTGGCGGCGAATTGCCCGTCAGAAGCGAAAATCCATCGACTTGCTGCTCGCATTCTTCATCTATCCCACGCTTGAAATTCAGCCAAAAAGTCATTCTTGATTGTCGCGTCCGCTCATGTTCTGTTCTTGTTTTAAGACAGCCGAATAGAGGACGTGTGTTCCCACCGACTTGCTTGAAGTCTAACGCGCCAGAAGTACTAACAACGGAATAGAGTCGCTTGCACGCGGTCTGCTTCGTAGTGGGCCGGGCATCAGAGTATTTCTTCGAAACGCATTCACTTGCTCATTCGTTCTTGCATTTCCATGTTGCTCCCTTTTTCCTCGTGCCTCCACTCCATCGCAAACTTTTACACTGCCGCCGTCCACCCACTAATCACTTCTCGTTTCAGACAGCCCTCGCGAATCAAGTGGAGCCGGTGGGCGCCGATTTGGAGGCGCTGGCCGAGTTGGCGGGGCGGCTGGAGCCGCTGGGCGTCGCGGAGAGCGAGCTGCGGTTCGTCGAGATGGACCACAAGGACCTGCGCGACGACTACGAGGAGCTGCTGGGCGCGTTGCGGCGCGAGCTGGACGAGGAGCGGCAGCTGCGGGAGGCGGCCAGTCGGGTGCGCGAGGAGGCCGCCCGACTGGAGGCCGCCGTCGACGGGATGCCGGCCGCCGAGGTGCGCTCGCTGCGCGCCGACCTTCTGCCCGCCCTCGCCGCCCAACTGGAGGCGATCGCCGAGCGGGACGCGGCGGCCGACTGGCGGCACGTGGAGCGCGAGTGGCCGGCGGACGCGGCGCCCGACGCCCTCCGCCCGCTGCTTCGTCGCGTGGACGAGGCGGCCGGCGAGCGGGAGGCGCGCGCCGCCGACGAAGACGCGTGGGCCGAACGACGCCGCCAGCTGGACGCGCAGCTCGCCGCCACGGACCCGAACGAGGAGCCGGCGGCCGTGGAGCGCCGCCTCGCCCGCCACGCCGAGATGCTCGCCGAGGCCGCCGAGTGGCTGCGCGCAAGCCGCCTGCCCGACCGCGACGCCCTCGCCGCCCAGCTGCGCGAGGAGGCCGAGAAGACGACCGCCCGCCGCCAGGAGCTCGCCGAACTCGCCGTCCGCCAACAGGCCGCCGACGAGTGGCTTCAACGACGACAAGAACTGGAGAGCGCCCTGCTCGAAGTGGACAACCGAGTGGCCGAACTGAACGCCGTCCAACCCGAAGACGCCGCCCGAATCGACCAGACGGCCGCCGACGTGGAGCGCGTGCGGGCGCAGGTGGCCGCGCAGGAGGAGTGGGCGCGCGGCGAGGACGCGCTGCCCGCCGACCAGCGAGCGGCCGCCCTCGAGCAGCTGCGGGCCGAAGCGGCGCGTCTGGAGCGCAACGCGGCCGACCTCGCCGCCCTCCGCCGCCGCCTGCAGCTGGCCGAGAAGCTCGGCGCCCTGCGCGCCCTGCTGGAGACCGCGCGCGCCACCGAGAAGCCCGAAGTGCGCCGCTCCCAACTGGACGCCATCCGCGAGGAACTGCCGACCGAGACGATCGACCAGACCGAAGAGATCGCTGGACTGCGTGCTGAAGTGAACGAAGCGATCGAAGAGGCGGAGCGCGAGGAGCGAGTGCGCCGGCTGGACGAGGACGTGGGCCGCGCCGCCGCCCTCGAGCCGCCCGAAGCGCGCGCCCGACTGGCGGCCGTGCGCGCCGAACTCGCCGCCCTGCCCGCCGCGGACGCCGCCCGCCTGCAGCCGACCGTCGAGCGCGCCGAACGCGTGCTGGCCGTCGAGCAGGAGGTGGCCGCCGAGCGGGAGCGCCTGCTGGCGGACGTGCGCGCCGCCGAGGAGCTGCTCGCCGCCCCGGACGCGCCGGTCGCCGAACTGCGGCGCTCGGCCGAGTTGCTGCGGACGGCGGCGCCCCGACTGGAGGCCATCGGACGGGCCTACGAGCAGCTGGAGGACGGCGACGACCAACAGACGGCTGCAACGAGAGCGCGCGTCGCCGACCAGCTGGCGGCCCTCGGCGAGTTGTTCCGCAACACGCAGCAGGCGGCCCGCGACCGCGTGGCCGACGCCCGCCGCCAGCAACACGCCCGACTGGCCGCCGCCGTGCACGCCGCGCAGGACGTCCTCGCCGCCCCCGACGCCCGCCCCGAGCAGTACGCCGAGCAGGTGGCCCTGCTCGAGCACGCCGTCCACGAACAAGGAGGGCAGGAGGAAGGAGCGGAAGAGGAGGAGGACGCCGCCCTCGCCGACCTCCGCCGCCTCGTCCAAGTGGCCGCAGAGACGCGCCGGGCGGCCGACGAGCGCGCGGACGCGTGGCGCGAATTCCGCCGCCGCCGCGACCTCATCGGCGACCGCCACGAGGCCGCCCGCCAGCTGCACGAGAACGTCCAACGCGCTCCGCGAACATCGCCGAGTGGAATGGCCGGAATTTTGGAGTTGTTGGCGGTAAGCAACCTTCTTTTGACATCAATCCCTCATCTCATCTGTTTGCAGCAAATGGACGACGTCCTGGAAGAAGTGGAGCCGCAACTCGCCGATCTTCAGCGGAAGGCGGATGACTTGAACTCCACGGAGCTGCAGTCGGAAGTCGATCAGCTGCAAGGAACCCACGACCAACTCGAAGCCGACCGGACGTCCACCATCCAAACGATCGAGCTGGAGGTCGAGGACGAGCGCCAGTTGGTTGCCGACCTCTCCGCTCTGCTCGCCCGCTTCCGATCGCTGCTCGAGCAACTTCCGAACATGCCGCGAGAGGAGGCCGCCCAGCTGCGAGAAGACGGACAGAAGAGCCGCTATCTGGTGGACGAAATCAACGCGCTCAACCAGCGACTTGCCAACGCCGCCCCCACGCGCCGTTTTATCGAGTGCGCGTGGCCGGCCGACGACACGAACGCGCTGGTCTCCTCGCTGCTCCACGCGATCAACCAGAACGCACACGACCGCGTCCAGCAACTCGAAGAGGAAGAGCGCGAGGCCTCCGTTTCGTACCAGTGGACCAAACGGAAGAATCAAACCGACGCCGCCGTTTCCGCCCTCGAGCTCGATTTGAATCAATTCCGAACCGAGTGGGCGGCCCGACGGGACGAGCGGACGCCCGAGCAGGCCGCCGAGGACGTTGCGACGATCGACGCGTTCCGCTCCCGTCTGGCCGACGTCCTGCAGCGGCTGCAACGAGCGCTGGACTGGCTGCAGGCGAGTGCGGAGTTCCCCGACGAGCAACGACAGCCGGCCATCGACCACCTGCTCGCGCAAATGAACGCGCTCCGGGACGAGGACCTCGTTCTCTTGGATCACCAGCAACAACTCCGGAACGCTCTCGTGGAGCACGACGAACGCACTCGCGAACACCAGCGATTGGTGCGCGAGATCGACGCGCTCCAAACGGACGCCGAGCGGACGCACGAGGCCGAAGATCCCGAGCAGAAGGAGGCGAAAGCGGTTGAAATCCGCACCCGAATCGAGCCGCTTTTGGAGCAAATCGAAGTCGTTCGCCGCCAACCGCCCACCTTCGCCCAAGTGGCCCACGACGCCGATCGGCTGCACGAACGCGTGCTCCACCTGCAGCGAGACCTCGACACCGATCGGGAGACCGCCGAACGCCAGCGAAAACTCCGCGCTGTGCGGCAGAAGGCGGACGGTCTGCTCGATGCGATCGAACGGAAGATCGCGAGCGCCGAAGAGGTGTTGGCCGCGTCCCACCCGCCGCTCTCCGCTCTCTACGCCGCCGCCAACGAGCTGGACGCCACTCGCGGGCCGTCGGAAGAGGTGGTCGCGATCTACGAGCAGCTGGGAGCCGAAGAGGACAAGGCCGAAGTGAAGCAGCAGATCGCCGACCGCCTGAAGCGCCTGAACGAGTGGGCAAACGGAAGCCGAAAGCGAGTGGACGACGCAGTGGAAGCGATCCTCCGCGAGCCGCTCGCCCGACTGCGCGAGTTGACCGCCGAATCGCAGCGAATCCTCGCCGATTCGGCCGCCAATCCGGACGACTTCAACGAGAACTCCGCCCTCCTGCTCGATTTGATCAACCGAAGCCACGAGCTGACCGCCGACCCCGCCCTCAGCACCTCCACCGACGAGGGACTCCTGCCCGAGCTCCGCGAAGCCACCCGCACGGCCGTCAAGGTCCGCGCCCAGCTGGAGGACCGCTGGGACAAGTGGCTCCTCTTCAAGCGACTGCGCGACCAAATCGCCGAGCAGCAGGCCGCCATCCGCCGGGTGCTCAGCGACGTGGTCGACTCGCCGCCCCAATCCCTCGCCGACACTCAAGTTCAATTGGAGAAGATGAAGGTGAGTGCACAACCCCTCGATTTCGATTCACTCCTTTCGTTTCAGTCCGCCCAAGAACAAGCGGCCGCCGTCCACCACGAGCTGCCCGAATTGTTCAAACGGAGCGGTGGACTGGAGGAGTGGCGCGCGGTGATCGCGGCCCTCAACGACGCGAAGGACGTCCAACAGCAACTGGACGCCGACCTGCAGGCCGCCTTCGAGCGGACGACCGCCGAGTGGGCGGAGGAGAGCGAACTGGTGGGCGAGTTGGACGTTCTGATCGCCGACCTCCAGCTCCACCTCGCCGCCCCGCTGACCGCCGAGGAGGACGTGGAGGGGGCCCGCAACGACCAGCTGCCGCACTTCGAGCGCCGTCTGGAGGACCTCACCGCCCGCGACGCCGCCGCCCGCCCCGCGCGCAAATTTGTGCGACGCGAGTGGCCGCAAACCGCCGACCTCAAGGCCGCCCGCCGGCTGGTCGCCCAATTCGCCGCCGCCCTCACCGACCGCGCCGCCCTGCTCGCCAACCAACAGCGACGAGAGGCCGTCGAAGCCGAGTGGTTGACGAAGAAGGAGGAGTTGGAGCAACAGCAGCGGGAGTTCGACCAATCGACCGCCCTCCTGCTCGACCGCTTCGCCGACCGCTTCGATCAACGAGCCGCCGGAACGCCCGAAGAGGACCGCCTCGAGCTGTCGAACCTGCGGGAGCGCCTCCGTCAACTGCGCGAAGCTCTCGGCCGCTCGTTCGAGTGGCTCCTGCGGGCGACCGAGATGCCCGAAGCCGCGCGCTCCGAAGCGTTGGGCCACCTCACGGATGCCCAGGCGAATTTGGACCGCGAGGAGGATCGACTCCACCGCCTCCACGAGGACCTCCAGCAAGCCGAGCGGGAGCGCGAAGCCCAACTCCTTCGATTCGACGAACTGATGGAAGTGCTGAGCAAACTGGAGACCACGCTCAAGAACGCCGAACCGTTGGACCACGAGGCGCGACGACAGCAGTTCGAAGAAGTCGAGCGACAACTCCGCTCGGCCAACGACTCCATCGCCCACTTGCGGCAGCCGGCCGAGCAGGAGGGACGGACGCCCATCCGCGCCCTCGAGTCCGCCCAGCTGGACGAACTGCAGCAACGCTCCGACCGCATCCAATCGATCCTCGACCGCGACGCCGAGCTGCGCGAGCTGCAGATGGGCGAGCTGGAGCGAGAGGTCGAGCGCCTTCGTGCGGAAGTCGAAGAGGCGATCCGCGAGGTCCAACCGACCGTCGACGACCAAACGGCGACCATCGAGCAGCTGCGGGCGGCGAGCGACGTGCTCGAACGCGCCCACCCGCAACTCCTGGTCCTCTCCGAACTCTCGCAGTCCGCGCGCTCCGATCAGACCGCCCTGCTCGAGACCATCAACAAGATCCTGCCCACCCTGGAAGCTCGCTGGTCGTCCACTCGGCAGGAGATCCACGATCGAATCGACGCCCGATTGCACGAGTTGAGCGATGACTTGGCCCGACTGGTGGCTGAAGGCCAACGGTTGCTCGTCGACAACACCGCCCATCCGGACGAGTTCAACCGACAGGCCGACCGCCTCCGCGCGGCCATCCGCCAGACGGAGCACTCGATCGGCCAGGCGGACACCGACGACCGCCCCCAAGCCGCCCAATCGACCCTCACCGAAGCGACGCGCACTCGCGACCAACTCGACGCCAAGTGGATCATTTGGGCCGAGTTCTGCAAACTGCGCGAAGCCACGTACGCCAAACTGGAGTTCTTGAAGCGGCCCGTGCAGGACGCCCAACAAGGCGGACTGCGGCCGCTGGAGCAAGCGAGAGAGACCATTGCGATTCTGACCGTGAGTCCCCTCATTCATTCGAATTCCCTCTAATCTCCGCCTTCTTTCAGTCCGCTCACAACACGCTGGACCCGTTGCGCGACGAGATCGACGCGCTGAACGACGTCGCCGTCCAACTGGAGCCGCAGGACCTGCCGCAGTCGGAAGTTCGCTTCGTCGAGGAGGACTTCGACGACGCGAGCGAGGAGCTCGAGAACACGCTCCTCGCCTTCGACCTGGAGGCCTCCGAAGAGCAGCGACTGCGGACGGCGATGAAGGAGGTGCTGGACGAGTTGGCGGCAATCAGCGACCGCCTGGACGGCCTCAACTACACCGAGCTGGCCGATCTCGACGACCATCTGATGCCCGCCCTCTCCGCCCAACTCGACGACATCCGCACGCGCCACGACCTCGCGCTCGTCCGGCGGCGCTACGTCCAACGGTTGGACGGGGCGGCGATCGACGAAACGCGCCTGATGGTCGACGAGCTGCACGACCGCATTCGCCGCCGCACCCAAGAGGTTGGAGCAGAAGAGGACGAGCGAGACCGAGCGACCGCCGCCGCTGCCGCCGCCCTCGACCAGTCGCAGGCGCCGCACGAGCCGCCGCTGGATCTGGACGCCGCCTCCGACCTGCTGGCGATGGCGTTCCCGGAGGAGCGGCCGCGCGACGTGCTCCGCCGCTACGGCTTCGACCAGCTGGCGGTGGACGCGGACGACTCGAGCAGCGGCCAGCGCACGGAGCACGACTCCGGCCCCACCGAGGAGGCCGACCGGCTGTACGTGGGCGTCGGCCCGTCGAGTCAATCGGACTTCGCGGACGAAGCCATCGACGACGAGGATTTGGCCCTCGTTTCGCCCACGCCCGCCACCGTCGAAGTGGACGCCGCGCCCACCAGCAGCACGGCGGTCGCCCAGCCGACCGGCGCCCGCCCCGCCGTCCCGCAGCAACGACAACGAAACCGATGGCGACGAGTGCTGTTCGCGGCATTGCCCTACCAGGTACGTTCTCCTTTCTCTTGTTTCATCTAACGAAATCCACAGGTGATGCTCGCCCTCCTGCTCGCCGCCGCCTGCATGATCCCCGACCTCACGAAGGAGCAGTCGTGCGAGAACCTCCACAAACTGTTCGAAATCCACCAGCAATTCATCAACGGACCCCCGCCCTTCTAATTCGTTTCCCCTGATCGCTCGTTCTTTCCTTTCCGTTTATTTCGTTTGTTATGGCGCCTGTTCACTTGTTTTTTCTCTCGCTTGGATCAAAGCGGACGGTCGGCGGTCACTCGTCTTCTTCCTGCCCCAGCGGATGCTCGACTCCATCAATCGACCGACCGATCGACGACCAACTGCCGTCTTCCATCGTCGCCTTCTCTTCTCTTCAACGCGGATGTTCGCCGGGATCCCCCGACCTTCTCACTCATCTCAACATCCGATGGGATCCCCGAACTGGCCGCCCATCTCTTCCACGTGCCCGAGCGAGACGCCACTCGACTGCTGGCTGCCGAATTTTGTGCCGAAAATTCGTCTCTCAACATCGACCGCCGTCTTCGTTCCGCCGACCGCCCGATCGTTCCGAAGAGATGAGTGGGCCGTCCGTCCGTCTGCCGTCGATCCAATCCTTCTTTCTTCTCTCTAATGCGCCCTTCTCCGTTTTTTCCGGTCTTCCTCGTGGACGTTCACTCTTCCGGATTCTCTCCGCATTTCCGCTTACCCACGACCACGTGCTCTTGTTGCCGTCCGACCACTCCCGGTGATGCTGCCCGAATTCACGAAGATTACGCTCCGTTTCGTTTGTTTCTCGTTTCCTTCGATCCCCGTCCCTCCCCTTCGGTCAGTTCTTTTTTGTCATAATATTCGCTTTTCTGCCCCTGTTCTTGTTCACCAATTACGTGGTTGTTTTTAATGAACGCTTGAAATGAGCAGTCGGCAGTCGATCAAGCGAACGAAACGAAGATGGATGGCTGAAAGGACTACTATTGCGTTCGCTAACCAGAGGATGATTTTTTTCGGTAGCCAGCGAATGCACTTCGCACGAGTTCGGTGCCCGAGTGACGGCGGTGAAGAAATTACGGCCGTAAATCAACTGCCTTTGGCGTCTCGCCGACCGCTTAAACGACCGTGAACACGCAACTTCCGCCTTCTGTTCGCTTCTCGGAACTCAAATCGAAGAAATAACTTCCGCGTTGTAGGAAAAGCACGGGCTTTCGGCTGTTAGCTTCGTCTGTTGTGCTCGCTCATCAACCAGTGGAATGCGAACGAGAGTGCAAAGAGTGCACTTCGCGACCATCCGCTTCGAGCAATAAAATTGTACGTTCGGTTGCGTAAACAACCGAATTGAGAAGCCGTTGTGCTCCTGTATGGGAGTTTTTACGCGCGGGCGGTCGATCGGAAGACTCGTAAAATGCGGGAGAAGGGGGCGATCAATCAAGAGTGCGGCCTTCCGCTCATTACTGTAAGCGAGATCGCTTCGATTGTTCCGTGCGGAAGGCGGCCGTCTGACTCGTAAATCTCGCCTTCGCGCATCACGAGTGTGGACCGCCGACTTCCGGACGGCGCTCACGTTCAAGGCCGCCGGCAAGGGGAGGAGCCGCCCGTTCGCTTAAAAGCAGAAGGAAGCGGGCGATCGGGCAGCATTCCCCCTTTCCAATGGCGACTCCCCCGAACGCCGCCGAAGTGCTGGAGCGGATCGCGCGGCCGGCGGTGAGTTTTAGCGAGCGGGCGGCCGCGAAGAAGCTGCGCGTGTTGACGCCCGAGCAGGTGGAGCACTACGCGCGCGAGGGCTACGTGGTGGTGCCGCAGTGCGTGTCCGCCGGCGAGCTGCAGGCCTACCGGTGAGCAGAGCGGGCGGGCGGGAGTGGACGGCCGGCTGCAGCGACCGCTTCCAGGAGGTCGTCCGCGGCGTGGACGTGCCCGTCGAGATGGAGGTGGCGCGCGACGTGACGGCGGTCGGGCGGCCGATCGAGCGCGAGACGGACATCCTGCGGCTGCAGGACGTGCACACGGACCCCGTCTTCTTCTCCTACGCCCAGAGCCCCAAGGCGCGCGCTGATAGGATGCCGGTTAATGACTCGGTTGCAGGTGCTGGACGTGGTGGAGGACCTGATCGGCACGCCGGGCGCCGACCTCATGGCGATGCAGGTGGGTGTGTGGAGAAGGAAGAAGCGACTAAAAGAACCCATCGGCAGCTCATGTTCATCAACAAGCCGCCCGATCGGGGGCAGCACACGAGCCGCCAGCCGATGCACCAGGACACGCCCTACTTCCCCGTGCGGCCCCTCTCGCACATGTGCTGCGCGTGGACGGCGGTGGACCGGACGAGTGTGCAGAACGGCTGTCTGGCGGTGGAGCCCCGCTCGCACCTGCTGCCCACCCAGGAGCACGACTTCCCCGACTGGCCGGGCGTCAACCGCAACTACTTCGGCGCCCGCGACTACGACCCCGAGCGGCGCGCCCGGCGCCACTTCGAGCTGGAGCCGGGCGACACCGTCTTCTTCCACATGAACCTGCTGCACGGCTCGGGCGAGAACCGCTCCACCGGCTGCCGCAAAGCGATCACGTGCCACTTCTCGAACGGCGCCGTCTGCCGCTACGTGCAGCCCGCGGACGCGAGTGAGCGCCGCGTCGCCGCCGCCATCCTCGGCGCCACGAAGCGGCGGTGCGCGCGGCTCGGCCTCCCGTTCGACCTGAAGGACCTGCCGGTGAGTTCTCCCCGCCCTCCTTCCGTTGATCGGCGGTCGTTGCAGGACTACTTCCGCCGCAAGACGCGCCTCGTCCGCCGTGCGCGCGCCCACTTGTAACCGCCTGCTTATTCCTGTCGAGTAGCTGTAAATAAACTAGAAGATTTGCATGAGAGGAGGCTGCAGGTCGGGCGGTTCTTTCTGGCGGGCAGTCTGTTGAATCGCTTTCCGTTCGCTCCGCTCGGTCGCTCGCCTCTCGTCCTCTGCAATGGATCCCGCCTCGTTGTGAGTCTTCCGCCGGTCAATCCGCCCACTTCTTCCGGTTGCAGGGTCCTCTCGCTGGCGCCCGTCTTGCTGGGCGGCTGGACGCTGGCGGCGTGCGGCAAGAAGAAGAAGCAGGAGCCGCTGGTGGACACGGGGGCCGCCGCCCAGGGCGCCGCCAACATCGCGCCGCCCGTCACTCCGGAGGGCGGCGCGCCCGCGGACGCCAAGTCGGCCGCCACGGGCGTCAACCCGCAGGTGCGCTCCCCGCCCCGTTCCGCTCACCCGCCGCCCGCTTGCAGACGGCCAACTCCGCCCTCAACGTCGCCTGAACGCCCGTCTCTCCTCTCCTCTCGTGAATAAACGTTCCCTTTCGATCAGTCGGTCAGTGGGTTTATTGGAAAGGAAGGAGCGAGCAGCAGAAGACGAGCGTGTCGTGCTCGGCGAACTCCCGCAGCTGGCGGTCGGGCGGCGGCGGCCAGATCGCGTCGCCCAGCACCCACTCGCCGGCCGCCCGGTGGGGAAAGCGGGTGATCGGGGCTGCAGGGAAGAAGGGAGGTGAAGCGGGCGAGGGAGAGAACTCACGACTGGCGGCCGACCGGCGCCCGCTCGGACTCTCCAGCCAGAAGGCGCACGTGACGGCGGCGGGCGGCACGAGCGGCCGGCGGTTCGCGTTGACGACGCGGACGGACGGGAAGCGGCCGCCGTCGCGGCTCCAGTCCAGCCGGCGCGCGAGCAGCACGCGGAACTCCACGTGGCCGCCGCCCGCGAGCGTGAACGCGCCGCTCGTCCACGCGCCCGCCCGCTCCAGCACCTCCGCGACGCCGCCGAGCGGCCAGCGGAAGACGGCGGCCAAGCGGGCGGCAGGCGGCCGTTCGATCGCCGCCAGCCGGCCCACTCGCGTGCAGACGGCGAGGTCGGCCGAGCGGAAGAGCGGCAGGCCGACCGGCAGGAAGATCCGCGCCGCGACCGTCCACTTCCCGCTCACACAGCGGACGATCGACGCTAAAGCAGAGGGGAGTGGGCAGGAAGAAGGAAGAGGACTCACAGTGGGCAGGCCCGCCCTTGAAATCGACGTCCACGCGGAGCCACACGTCCTCCCGCTGCGGACTCGTGAAGCGGAGCGCGAAGTGCAACGTGCGGCCCGTCTGCGCGCCGTGGACGTCCGCGATGTTCTCCTGGTCGATCGAAAGACACACGCCGCCGTCCTCCTCGCTCGACCCCAGCGCGCACTCCTCGCTCGTCCAAGAGAACGGGCCGCCAGTTCGAAGCCAGTCGGCGAGGTTGCAGCGGAAAGACGCGGGCATCTGCGGGAGAGTGGAGTGATCATCAGTTTCCAGTGGGGAGCAGCCGCTCTTGCCCGCCCAAAGGAATGCCCTCTCTGTCATCGTTCATTGCAGTGCTCACGACTCGGCGGCGAGCAGTCGGCTTTCGGCAGAAATGCGCGTCTTCTCGCTGCTGCTCGTGGCGGCGGCCGTCGGCGGGGCGGCCGGCGAGTGGGTCGCCTTCAGGCAGCCGATCGAGCGGGAGGGCCTCGAGGGCGTCGCGGAGGCCGTCCAGTTCGACGAGGACGCGTGAGTGCGCCGTCCGCCCACCGCCGACTCCTCTGCAGCACGCGCGTCCTCCTGCGGCAGCCGCTGGACGCCGCCGTCGGCCTTCCGCCCGGCCGCTCGCTTCGCTTCGAAGTGGACCTGCGGAACGCGATCAACTGCACGTACCAGTGAGTTCCCTCCTTCTCTCCAACTTCCACTCCTCCGCTCTTGTCCAGGATCGACCTCACGATCGGCACCTGCCGCTTGTGGCTGTTCGCCTACCGGAACGCGAACGGCACGTTGGAGCGAACGAGCGGCGTCTGTGAGTTCTCCCTTGTCTCTCGCCCTCATGCTCCTCGCTTGCAGACACACCCGAACGGCAGGAGCAGCAGAGCGGAGAGGACGTCCTTCGGGCGACGATCGCCGCCGGCCGCCTCGACGTGAACGGCAGCCGGTGGGCGGACTGCGAGCTGAACGAGGCGGGCCGCGCGGCCGACGTTCCGTTCGCGCCGCTCCGCCTCGCCGCCGGCCGCTTCTGCGCGAGCGGCCGCAGCGCGGAGGCGATCGGCGCCGTCCGTTTCGTGAGTCCCGCGCCCGCCCGCTCACTCCGCTTGCAGCCGGCCGGCACGCCGCTCGTCTTCTTCGTCCGCAACACGACCGCCGACCCGCCCGCTGCCGCTCCAGCCGCCGAACCGGACGAGGGGTTGGGCGCGAAGGTGACGCACGTGGAGCCCTTTTTGGGGTGAGTCGCCCGCCTTCCTGCCGCACACACTCCTCCTCGTTCAGGGGCGCCCTGGCGATCGGCGGCGTCGGCGTCCTGGTGCTCCTTTTAGCCGCCTCCTCGCTCGGCTCCTCGCTGTGCGTCCACGCGGGCCTCCGCCGCAACTCGAAGGAGTCGGCCGACGGCGCCAAGTGAGGCCATTCGGTTGTTGTTCTCCGTGTTGGGTGGAAATAAACGGGGGATAGACGCTCTTGTTTGGGAACGCATGCAGATTCTTGGTCGAGCAAACGAAGCGATCGAACTCATTCTTTGCAGCTCGTGATGGCGGAGGAACTGGACCCCACGTACCTGTACCTCTGCACCGGCCTGTGGCCCGTCCGCCGCCCGCCGCGCATCGGGGCGGCCGTCCGGCTGGTGACCGCCGAACTGATCGCGTACACGGGCGAGCTGGAGGACATCACCGCCCGCTTGATCACGCTGATCGGAGGTGAGTGCCGCACTCCCTCCTCACCCCCTCGCTGCAGTCCGAATGTGCGGCTCGACTCCCCAACGGGGCGCCCCGATCCCGCCGCTCGAGGGCGCGTTCCCGCTGGTCGTTTTCCAGAACGAGCGCGTGATTGCGGCCACGTACGCGGCGGACGGCGTGTCGCTCCTGCGGGACGAGGACCGCGGGCAGGAAACGCCGCCGGGTTCGTCCCCACTCGCCTCTCCGACGGCTCGCTTCTTGCAGCCCCCGCGGTCGCCTTCCTCCGCCCCGACGGGTGGCGCCTCTTCGACGACCGCGCCGTCCGCGAGGCCATGTTCCCGCTCGGCCGCTGATCCTCGTTTACTGACTTCTTTTGCGGAATAAACGAGAGAACTCGTGGTTTCGATCGATCTGTTCTAAGGAAAACAAATCCTGAAAATTGGGTGCTGAATGAAAAGCTTTTTCTCGCGACCAGCAGGCGAGCGGGGTGTTTGACCGAACGCGTTCACTGATTGCGCGGTGGGAACAAAACAAAGAGCTTGTTTGAGGGTCAAACAACTAACAAGACTGCTCGCCCGCTGATCGGCCAGTCGACCTCGGCTCTCCGCTTGCTTCCACTCAACGCGATGCCGCAGCTGAAAGCAGGCAGCCGCTTTGCTGTCTTGTTCCACGGCACGTACACCGGCCGCCGGGGCAACATCCTTCCGCACGATGCGAGTTCCTACCAGCAACGAGCAGTGTAACGCCTGCGAACGCTCCGCTTCCTCTTTTGTTCATCCGCCTTCGCCTCAAGCCTCTTCGAATGGGACGGAAAGAGGCGGTCAAAACCGGCGATCATCGTGCTTGGCGCTGAACAGTGCGTGTACTCGGCGTGGAAAGACGGATTTCGAACTTGTTTTGGCAAAGACCACCTGTCGGCCGCATCGATCGCCCCAGTGCTGCGAGTCGCCCGCTTGGATCACGTTCAACTCACCATTTGGCCTTGGTTTTGGGGCCGTCACGGCGTGCTTCGGGCTTGGGCGTCGATCCTTTTGGCTTTGAAAGGTGAGACGAAAAGGGTCTGTCCTGACTCCTGCCGGTCGTTTAGATCACCGCACGCTGAAAACGGTGAAAGTTATGGTCGCTGATTGTGGCCATCGCTGGCCATTCATCCTGCTTTTCCGCGACTGTTTACCCGGCAAAGTGGTTGACCTCGAGTTGATCAACTGGCCGCCGACCATCCTTTTTCACCACGTTTCTTTATTGCTGATGGAAAGGGCGGCCGTCGAGCACCTGTTCGCAACGCCTGTTTGTGAGTTGTCCAGCGGTCTGCTATCGAAGTGAACGTGCCCTTCAGATCTCGTGCCGTTCTTCCGGGCTCGTGCTCGAGTGCTGGAGTTCTGCGGACGGATCGGGCCACTTGCTGCAATCGGGCGGTGAGCACTCCCTTCTTCCATTCCATCCACACTCCACTCGTTCAGATGCGAGGTGAACGAGTCGGTCGAGCGCGTGATCCTCCGCATGCACCCACTCGAGGGACCGAAGACGTTTGCGGAACTCTCACTCGATCGTTTATGGAGCGAAGAAGACGGGCGGGACTTCCGAACGGCCTTCGAGAATCTCGCCTCGCTGAACGAGACGTTCGTCGCCCAATTGATCACTCCGCGCTTCCTCGTCTACGGCGGAACTGTGAGTCCACTCTTTTGTTCACTTCTTTCCACTTTCGTGCAGGAAACCGTTCGAATGTTCGCGCACTTGGAGATCCTCGTCGAGCGCGCCGCCCGCCTTGTCC
Source organism: Aphelenchoides fujianensis (assembly GCA_024699865.1). Lineage (NCBI taxonomy): Eukaryota > Metazoa > Nematoda > Chromadorea > Rhabditida > Aphelenchoididae > Aphelenchoides > Aphelenchoides fujianensis. The sequence continues at coordinate 247,746 of JAMPIO010000138.1, read as the reverse complement.
AGTGGGCCGACGAGACGGGCCTTCGGCTGGGCGGACTCTGGACGGTGATCCACGTGCGGAATCTCCAGCAAGACTGTTGGGTTCGTTCCTCCCTCCAGACAGCTTCCAAGGGTTCTCGTTCAGGACCGCCGCCTGGCGGACGTCCGGGCGTTCTTCGACCAACAGCCGCAGTTCGCCCTCCGCACCGACGGCTTCGAGGCCGAGCGCGAAGTTCTGAGAACTCGCCGATTCAGCTGCCCGCGGATCAAGTACACGTGGAACTGCCGAGTGGGCGGGACGGACGTCTGCTTCGTCCGCACCCACTAACGAACAAATATCTTTTAATAAACACGCCGAAAGAAGGTTGTTTGGACTGTTTATTCAACGGGAGATCACTCGTTCTTGCTGCGGGTGCGACGGTTGGGGGCCCTGAAGCACGGGGATCATCACAGGAGATGGGGGGACTCGCCGCTTGACGGTGACGGTCGTCGTCTGCATCTCGGAGTGGCGCGTCTTGGGGCGGCGGCGGCGGTCGGCGGCCGAGCGGTTGCGGTTGGCGGAGACGCGCGAGCGGCCGGCGCCCTCGGACAGCACCGAGCGGCGGTGTTTGGAGCCGACGGGGCGGGGCGCGGGCGCCTCCTCGTCCACGCTGCAGTCCTTGCCGGAGAAGAGCTGGCGGCGCGGCCGGGGCTCCGGGTCGGCGCGCGGGTGGAGGCCGAGGTCGTCCTTCTTGCGCGCCCACTCCACGCCCGCCTGCTTCGCGATGCAGCGCTGCGAAACGGGCGGCAGCGGGAAGCGCGCGTCCTTCACCAGGCCGCACGTCTGCCGCGTGATCTCCGCGAAGTCGGGCCGCTCGGCCGGCTCCTTCGTCCAGCACCGCTCCACCAGCTGGACGACCTCGGGCAGCGTCTGTGCTGCAACAGACGAGCACGAGTGAGCGGTGGGAGGGGCGACTTGCCGGGCATCTTCGGCATCTGAATGCTCTTGATGGCCTTGGCGATATTGCGCGCCTCCTCGTCCGCCCAGGGCCGCTTGCCGCCCGTGAACACCTCCCACAGGAGCATCCCGTAGGCCCACACGTCCGACTTGTGCGTGAAGTGCGGCTTGCGGCAGAGCGTCTCGGGCGCCATCTGCCGAATGGGGATGCGGAACTTGCCGTGCACGGTGGCCTCCTCGATGTCCTCGGTGGAGGCCGAGAGGCCGAAGTCGGCGATGCGCAGCGTCGAGTCGCGCGCGATGAGGCAGTTGCGGGCGGCGAGGTCGCGGTGGACGATCGCCTTCTCCTCCAGGTACTGCATCCCGCGCGCCGCCTCGAAGCAGTACAGCAGCCGCTCGCCCATCCCGATCGCCGCGTGCTGCCGCTGCAGGAGTTGGAGCAGCGAGCCGCCCGTGCAGAACTCCATCACGATCTGCGGCCAGTCGATTGGAGAGCGGGGGCGGGGGGACTCACCTTGACGGGCGGCGTCTCGCAGAGGATCCCCTCGAACTTGATGATGTTCACGTGCGAGAGGACGGACATCGTGCGGATCTCCATGAGCAGCTCCTTCTGCTCCTTGACCACTTGCTCGTAGGACTGCAGAGAGGTGAGTGGCGGGAAGGCGGGGGACTCACTCCGTCCGCCGAGCTGTCCTTGAACGCCTTGATGGCGACCGGCCGCTGGCCCGGTCCCATCTTCATGAGGCCCTTGACCACTTGGCAGAAGTTGCCTGAAGACGGACGGTTAGAGGAGGGAGGGACGAGTTGCCTTCTCCGATGGGCTCCTTGACCGCGATGTCCAGGGGTGAGATGAGCTCCGCGGGCCGCTTGGCGCGTCGCAGCAGGCGGACGGGCTGCGGGTGGTCGGCGGTGGCGATGCCGTCGGTCTTGCGCAGCGCCTCGGCGAGGTCGGGAATGCGCGCCGCCCAGACGCCCTCCGCGGGCACGGTCAGGCCCTCCACCGTCCACGCCCACTCGCCCCGATGGCGCGCCTGCTGCAGCACGAAGTGGAGCTTCTCGCCGGCCGCGTCCCGCACCGCCAGCCGGAAGACCCAACGCTCGCGGTCGCCCTGCTGCTGCCCCCACACGGCGTACTCGCCGCTCCTCTCCAGGTACGCGTCCACGTCCGACCTGCAGCCAGGGCGGGCGTAAACTGCGGTCAACCCCCGAACTCACTGAGCGATGAAGCCGAAGTAGAACGAGCGGTTGGCGAGCCCGTCCGGCAGCTGCAGCTTCTTCTTCTCCGCCCCCGTGCAGCTGCTCATCGAGGTCGCCTGGGTCATGCGGCCGGCCGCTGCGGACGGACGAGTGCGTGAATGTCGAAAGTTGGACAGACTTGCCGAAACGAGGGATTGGTGGAAAGCGGGTGATGCAAATTCGGAGCAAGACGTTCAACCTTGTTGTTATCCGACGCCCATTTGCATGCCGACTGCCTGCAAATTCCAACGGTCGGGGCGGGTATAAAAGCAGCGCGACGAGCGCCGTGATCCCCATTCGAGTCCCAAGTCACGCGCCCGTCGGACGCCCGCCGCTCTCCGAACCACTCCCGAGATGACGCAAGGAACGGCCGGAGCGGAGAAGACGGACGAGAAGGTGAGCGGGCCCAAGGGTCGAAAGGGAAACTCATCGCCACCGCTTGCAGGAGGACGATCAGATGTCGATTACGGACGACATTCGCGGGGCGGAGTACTATCACGGCCTCGTCCCCCGCATCGACGTGGAGCCGCTGCTGACCAAAGAGGGAGATTTTCTGCTGCGCAAAACGGAGCACACGCCCGGCAAGTGACCGAACAGATGACGGCCCTCATCTCCCGCTTGCAGGCGTCATCATCCTCGCGCTCTCGGTGCGCCACAACGACAAGGTGTGCCACTTCATGGTGAATCAGGACGCGGACGGCAGCTTCTACCTGGAGAACCACCACGAGAAGACGGTCGCCGAGCTGGTCGCCTGGCATCGCAGCACGAAGACGCCGCTGAGCACGACGACGCCCGCCCGTCTGCGGCGGCCGATCGAGCGGCCCGCCTGGCTGCTCAACCACGACGCCATCAAGCTGGTCCGCAAGCTCGGCGAGGGCGCGTTCGGCGAGGTCTACTTGGCCAAGTTCACGAACGGCGCCGAGGTCTCCGAGGTGGCCGTGAAGACGATGCGCGAGGAGGCGACCCGCGAGGCCCGCCTGAAGTTCATGAAGGAGGCCCGCTTGATGTGAGTCCTCTTCCATTTCTCCCCTCATCCATCGGTTGCAGGCGTCGCTACCAACACAAACACGTGGTGCGCATCCTGGGCGTGGCCGTCCACGAGCACCCCCTGATGCTCGTGCTGGAGCTGTGCGCGGGCGGCTCCCTGCTCTCGCATCTCCGCACGAACAAGGGCAAGGTGACGCCCAGCTCCAAACTGCGCTTCTGCACCGAGGCGGCCGACGGGCTGCACTTCCTGGAGCGGCAGAAGTGCATCCATCGAGACATCGCGTGAGTCCCCTCCCTCCCGTTCCTCCATTCATCCGCCCGTTCCAGTGCCCGCAACTGCCTGCTTTCGGCCAAATCCGAGGTGAAGATCGCCGACTTCGGCATGAGCGACGACCGCGCGATCGTGCAGGACGAGAAGCTGGAAAAGGTGCCCGTCAAGTGGCTCGCCCCGGAAACCATGCAGCAGAAGGTGTACACGGCCAAGACGGACGTCTGGTGAGTTCTCCCTCCATTCCACTCACTCCTCGCTGCAGGTCGTACGGAGTGCTCGTGTGGGAGGTGTACGCGGACGGCGCGGAGCCCTACCCCGGCCTCACGAACATCCAAACGCGCGCGAAGATCGTCGTCCAGAACTACCGCATGGAGATGCCGCGCGAGACGCCCACCGCCGTCGCCAAGCTCGTCGCCCTCTGCTGGGACAAGGACCCCGCCAAGCGCCCCGAGTTCGGCAAGATCTTCAAGCAGCTCAAGGAGATCAAAGAGCGCCAGTGATCTCCGCCTTCCTGACTCCGCACAATAAACCCGGGAAGACGAAACTCTCGGCTTTGATTTGGGCGGGTGCTGAGCAAACAACCGGGAATTAGTTCACTCGCTTACCTCGCATGCGAAGCGGCCACACGAACCGTCGAGCCGGCGCGTTGCTGGCGCCCAAAAGGCGGCCCAAAGGAAGAGCGAGCGGGCGGAGAGAAGCAGGGCGGGCGGCCCCCTCGCGTGGCTTCCGTGGCGCAATCGGTTAGCGCGTTTGACTGTTAATCAAAAGGTTGGTGGTTCGAGTCCACGCGGGAGCGAATCTCTTTTGCCCCTTGGCGATCGCGAATGTAGAAGTGACTCTTGTTTTGCTGCAGTCTTATGTGGGCGGCAAGTGGGCAAGCTGGCGTCTAAACTCCGGCGACTCCGTGCTGGTCTTTGAAGCGTTGAATGCCGCCCTCTCCCCCGTCCAGTTGGTGCTCGGCGCGTCCTCTGCCGGCAATCCTGCACGTAATTCGACTTGCAAAATGCCCAGCTCGGCCTCCCTGCCAATAGAAAGAAGAATCGACGGTTTATTCGCGGACAATCAGAGCGTCTTTGCGCGTTCGATCACGGCTTTACCCTTGAGCACGGCGGGCAGCTCGGTCAGTGGGCTCAACTCCACTCCGCGATCTGCAACAAATGAAGGGTAGGAAAGGGAGGAGAGGCGGACTCACTGGTGAGCAACACGTGCAGGGCGGCGGCAATTGCGTGCGCCTTCTGAACGGTGTCCATCGCGCGCAGCCGGGCGACGCCCACGAGGCCGCCGCCACTCGGCGAGGCGCGCAGCTCGCGGTCCGTCGCGCGGTACGCGTCCGAGGCGAAGCGGAGGGCGGCGAGGGCGTCCGCGTACGCCGTGCGGATCAGCTGGACGTCCGCCTCCTCTTTGCGGGCGGCTTCGGCCCGCCGTTGGAAGAAGAACGCGCCCACGAGCGCCCCGCCGGCGAACAGCAGCAGCAGGACGACGGTGGCCGCCATTCGGTCGATCGGAGGGTTGCGAATGAGCATGAAGGGGTGGTTCGAAGAATGGACTGCGAATTGCATACTGCTGTTTATTCAACGCTCGGTCAGACAATATTGAAGAGGAAGACGACCAGCGAGAGGTTGAGGAGCATTTTGGCGGCCATTCCCCGCTGCCGACCGTGCACGAAGCCGAGGACCGCGGCACACGCAACGGCCGCCAGCAGGCCGGCAAGCAGCAAGAGCCAGAAACCGGGCGACGTGCCCAGCAGTTCGCAGATTTGGGCGGCCGAATCCCCGCTGCCCGCGACCTCCCGCTTGCTGCGGACCGTTGCCTCGATCGACGCGCACTCGTCCTTCGTGCACTCGCGGGCGGCCTCCTTGACGAGCCAACAGACGGACGACCGCTCGACGGCGCTCAAACGGCTGGCAATCGCGTGGATCGCGTCACTCATCGCGTTGTCCAGGTCGCCAACCCTGCGGAAAGTAGAGGGATTACCTCTCGTTGATCCGTGCTTACTCGGGACATCGCTCTGTGAAGTTCGCCATCGATAGATGGAATTAATGAGATAGAGCAGCGTATAATTGCTTCTGGTTGCACTTGTGATCGGCTATTTTATACTCGCGAGCATTGACGTCGAATTCGCCGAATTGGGCGGGCGCTCATTTTGCACCGAAACTCGGGCGGCGTTGTTTACAGCGCGCACGGACCGGGAAGTGAATTCTGTGCCCACCGCGTCGTCCTTCGTGCTCCCGGTTGTTTGTTTCGTGCCCGCGGGCATTCGGAGAACGCGCGGTGTGAATCACCGTTGACGTCCTTCGGTTGGCAGCGTTCCGGAAGTCGATAAAACTGTTTCTTCTCGAATGTAATCACCAATCGATTGATCTTTTGGTCTTCTACCGACATCCGAAACTCGCTCTTTTGCAGTCGATCCGTGAACTGCACACACAAACAACAAGTTTACTGTTGGGCCAACTAACAAGAGAGGTGAGCAATCACCGTGACAATAGTACAGAGAACAAGCAGAACGACGAATGAGAGAGCGTTGAAGTAGACGTAGAACTTCCAGAACGTCCGGTTCCGCAGCTCGCCCACGCAGAGGCCGAAGAGCGGGGCGTAGAGGAGGCCGAAGAGCCACACGCCGAGACCGGCCGCGTGGACCGGACCGAGGACTCCGGCGGCCACTCGTCCGACCGACAGGAAAGCGGAGAAGACGGCCGGGCTGCAGGCCGTTTCGTTCTTGCCGGCCGTCCGATGGGCGGCGAGTTGGTCGCGAAGCTGCTGCCGCTCGAGCATGAGATCGTCGATGTCCGCAAGCATGCCCGCTTTCTCGAGCTCCAGCTCGCTGCGAAACGCGGCGCACCGCTCGGCCGACCGGCGGGCGGCGGCGAGGTCGGCGGCGAGCAGGCGGGAGTGCGCGCGCGCGGCGGTCAGGTTCGCGCGGATCTCGTTGAGGCTGGAGTGCCGAAATTCGGCATCGAACTGAGCGTTCAACTCGGCGTTCCCTTGAGCGTTCAGCAGGGCGTTGTGTTCCTCCTGCTGTCGAACGATCATCTGCAAACAAACGGGATGAAAGAAGGGATCGTTTCGTTCACTCACCACTTTCAACCGGTGGATTTCGCCCGCCGATACCCGCAGCTGCGAGTAAAAGAAGACGGTGGAGGCGAGGAGGACGAGCACAACGACGATGAGGAACACCGTCCAAGGAAATGGCTCGTGCTTCCGAACCCTAAAAAGCGATTGACTGCCGTGGAAAAGAGAGCACTCACGACTGTCCGCTTTCTTCGTCCACCGAGGGACACCCTCCATCCTCCTTCACGGCCTGAAACCAGTGGAGTGGAAGTGATGGAAAGCGCTCCGGCCCCCTCACCTTTTCCTTGATGGGAGGACAGCACGGAAACGAGCGCTTGTTAGCCCGCGGTCGGCCCTCTTGTCCACTCGAAGCGGCAATCTGAAAGAAGAGCGCAGCCTTAATTTCTAAATGAATTTGCTCACCTCACAATCAGCCATCCCGCACTGCACAGGGCGCCCGAATGAGCCCTCGACCGCGCGAAATGCCCGCCGCCGCCCCAAAAGAACGCCGTTCGATTGGATTGCGGGGGCGGCGAACAAGCCGTAAAAGCGAGCGCCCCCGGTCATTCCCAGAGCGGCTGCGAGGCCGCTCCACTCTCGCAAGACCTTTCAATCCGTGGGGTTGATGGGAAAAGCGACGCTCAATCAACAGTTCGCCGGTTTATTGAGGCGAACAAGCGGTCGTCGAAAAGAAAGACGTGAAGCAAGCAAACACTCTGAGCACGAAGAAGACGATCCACACGAACGCGGGCGCGTTGATCGCCACCCACTTGTCCAGCGAGTCCACGCGAACACCCTCCCGCCTGTTGAAGGGCAGAAAAGAATAATGAAAATGGAAGGAGCTTCTGAAAGCAGAAGGAATGGGTGGCGGGAAGAAGGGGCGATCTACTGGCTTGGTGTACCGCCCGTCTAACCGCGCGAGCCGAAATGAGGAACGCAAGGGTATTCGATTGAGGGTTTTTTCATCCCCGTTGCTTCACGCAAGCAAGCATTTATTCGTTATAATTTCGCCGTTTGATCTTGCCGCGAGAAAGTGATGTGCTTGTCGCTCGTTTCGTTTACCTGCGGTACGCTCGGCAACTTCCGGGCATTTGAGAAGCCCGTTGGTCCATTGCATTCGTCCGTCCGGAGTCACTTAAATCCATTCGATCACTTATTTCCGTGGATGTAGGAACCGTTCGCTTGATCAATCGAGTAGTTTGAACTGAAGGGAACCACTTGCCCGTCCTTTGTCTCCTGCTCACACTCATCGCTTTCCCATTCGAACTGCAAATCGTTCGGCTCGTTCGCCGCCTTTTGTTTCGTCCCGCGGCCTCCGCGCACACGTGTCGGCCGCCGCGCGCCTCTGCGAACGGGCCGGACGGGGGACGCCGCCGCTTTGCGTCGCGGCCGTGTGCGGCGGGACGCGCGGGGCAAAGCGCGCGCGTTCCCACCGGGTCGAAGCAAAAGCGGCCGTTTGTTTTAAAAACGGAGACGCGAGCAGGTGTTCTTTCCTCGCCTTTCCTGTAATCCTTTAACGGCGATCGTTTCACGAATAGAAGTTTGCACGTTCACTTTGTTCTGATCATCTTTGTCTGTTGCACATGCGGCTTTTTCGACTTCAAACGATCGACCGGAAGCGGCGAAATTCAGTCGAACGAGCGGCGGTTTTTTTTGTGGGGATTGCCGCGCGATCATCGCATTCACTCGTCGCATCGCTCTTCATCCTCTCCTTCCGTCAGGAGCCGTCAATCGAATGGACGGGCGTTTGCCGAAAGGGGCGGAAGGATCGCCCCACGCGGCCTCCTCGCGCCTGCCGACTTCTCCGCTCGATGCGCAGCCGCCCGGCAGCCCGCCGGCTCTTCGCCTCCAACAGTCGACCGCCCGCATCGTTCTCGAAGCGCTCTCCAACGGCCTCGCCGTCTGCGCGATCTGTGGCTGGTCGTTCGATTCGACGAATCTGCGGTCGGCTCACGAGCTGGACGCTCACGACTTCCGCCGCTTCGAGTGGGACGCGCAAAAGACGGGTGTCGTCCGGATCACACGGGTGAGTGCGCGCCGCAGTGAAGTCGCCTATTCTTCGGTTGCAGCAACAACTCTGTCAGCTGAAGAACTTCGACGAAGCCCTTGAGGAGGTGCAGCAGATGGCCGCCCACTCGAACCGACCGGAAGGCGATCCGGACGCCACCGTCGACGATCTCCGAGCGGCCATCGTCCGACAGCTGAAAGCGAGTCCCTCCTTTCCCTCAAACCCATTGGTTGTTCAGAGAGCGGCGTTCTCCACTCAACTGCTTCCTTGCGAACACTGCGGATTGAATCTGCCGGACGCCACACGGATGGACGAACACGTCGCGCTGCACTCTTCCGTCGGCTTCTCCTGCTCGTGCTGCGGGATTCGCTTCTCGGAAGCAGACAAGCGGAACGCCCACGAGGAGCGGCTGCACAACTTTGAGCGGCATGAGGGCGACCGCTGCTTGCTGGTGGCCATTCGACTGACTGCGGTGAGATTTGGGGCCGTCTCTAGGCAGTAACCAGTTGTTATCAGGAACAAGTCGTGACCTCGAATGTGTTCGCCAAGAACTTTGCGGAGATTCAAGCCGAGGCTCTCGTACGTGGACGGGCAGTCGTTCTATTTGAGCCGTCTCTCGTTTTAGGAGCCGTGCGACGTCCGGGATGAGAAGCCGCCCGTGCTGTGCGCCGAGTTGCCGGACGACGGGCAGTTTCACCCCGAAGAGCCCGAGCCGCCGATCGACGTCTTCTGCAAGGGCGACTACGACTGGCTGGAGGACGGATCGAGTGAGAACGAAGCGTCGTCGAGTGCCTTCACGCTCCAAACGGAAACGCGGTCGTCAAGCGAGACCGCAACGACGACCTCGATCAAGGCAACCGGTCCCGTACGTCTCTTTGTCTTCTCTTCCGTCCCTCAACCAACACTTTCAGTTCAAGTGCGCCACCTGCGGCTTCATTGCTCTCAGTTCTCGACGCCATCGCTTCCATTTGGCCGCTCACTCGAAAACACGCGGCTTCCAGTGCTCCTTGTGCGGGGTCTTCTTCAAACAAGCCGCTTACCGGAACACCCACGAAAAGAACCACCACCGATTCCGGCGCGAGGAAACGGACGAGAAGTTCAAGGGCGTGGTCAAAATTCCTTTGGTTCGTGAGCCGTTGGATTCCATTTAACATCCAGCCGATTTCAGAGCGAACTGCCGCACTACACGCAAGTGGGAACGAACTTCGCCCAAGTGCAGGTCGAAGACATGGCGGACGAACGGGTTCGTTCTGCTCGTTTGAAACAACGATCAACACGTTTGTCCCGTTCAGCTCCGTTGCACGACGTGCGGCCTTCAGTTCAATCATCTCCGCTATCTTCGTGGGCACGTGAAGGGCCACGCGAGGACGATCGGCTTTCGGTGTTCCTTCTGCGGGGTCGTCTTCTCGTACAGCGTCTATCGAAACGGACACGAGCATCGAGAGCACGGATTCGAGCGCCGAGAAGCGGACAGCCGCTTCAACGGTCCCATGGAAATTCCGCCGGTTTTTGGGCGTCCGCTCCGTGTTCAGCTCGTTGCTTTGGTTGCAGGACGAGGTCGGGCAGTACACGCAAGTGGGCACGAACTTTGCGAAGATCCAAGCGGAGGCGAAGAGCTCCTCGGTTTCCCGCACACGCGTGCAGCCCGTAAGTCTTTGGACCGTCTGTTTCGTTGATGTGCTCCGAACGAATCTGGTCATCGAATTGCTTAAATTTGCCCTCTTGCAGCTCCAGCTGTTCGTGTGCAAGACGTGCGGCTTCGTGACCACCAAGCGGAACGTCCATCGCCTCCATTCGAAGGCCCATGCGAGACGGGGCTCCTTCTGCTGCTCGTTCTGCGGGGTCGTCTTCCAACAATGGTGGCGTCGAAATCGGCACGAACGGACGGAACACTGCTTCGAGCGCCAAACCGAAGACGAGCGGTACAACGGCGCCATCGTGATTCCGCCGGTTCGTCGGCTTCCGATTTCTCGTTCACTTGTTTGAATTCAGAGCGACGCCGAGAACCACGCGAAAGTGGGCACCAACTTCGCGGAGATCCAGAGGGCTGCGAAGAGGGCAGGCGAAGAGTTCGCGGAGCCAGCGGGTGCGCGACGACGTTCGGCGGTACGCCCTGCATTTCTTTCTCGTTTCATTCGTTGCCTTCAGAACTGGAACTGGAAGCTGTGCGGAATTCCGTGCTCGCACCTCGGCCCGCGGCACGAACACTTCAAGAGGAATGGGAAGTTCGTGTGCTCGGTGTGTGGCGTCGGGTTCACGCGAGCGAACAACCGGAGAGCGCACGAACGGAAGCAGCACGGCTTCGTGCGGGACATCGCCGACTGGCGCACGAAAGAAGCGGTCCAGATCTCTGCGGTGCGTCTTTTCCGTTCGTCCATCACTCCCACTCGAGCTTTCAGGACGAGTTCGAACAGTTGCACAGACGGCCGACCATCTTCGCCGCCGTCCAATCCACCGCCGTCGCGAGCAAGCGGACCGCCTTGAGCGCCCGCCGCACAGCCCACCACTTCCGTCAAGTGGAGCGGAATCGGGCGAAGAAGAGGGCGGACGAACGGGTCCAGCGGCTGCTCGCCCTCAACCCGAAGCTCGAGCAAGCGATGAACCAAGAGGAGATGCGGGCGGCCATTGCGGCCGAAGCGAACGACCGGGCACGTGGACGAGCGAGGAAGCGGGCGCGAATGGATTCCGATGAGCAGGAGACGGACGGCGAGTGGGCGGACGGACCAGCGGAAGCAGAAGTGAAGATCGAAGTCGAGAACTCGTTTTAATTGTTCGTTTGTGGAATAAAATTGTTACTCAAAGGATGACTGCACGAACAGCTCACCGCCTCGTTGATTTTTTGGAGCACTGAGAAACTGACTGCCGAACGGGCCTCGTGCACGCGTCCGGCATCGGTACTTGATTTCAGTGGGGAGATGGAAAGACGACGGTTGTCTTCATGTGTGCTCGCGGATGCTCGCAGCTTGCGCACAAACGAACTGATTTTATTACGATTTATGCGTCAGCTTCCCATGTCCACTCGCCGCTCCTCCGAAAATTTATTTTGTTGGTCAACACACGAATAAACGACAGGGAGATTATTGGGGAGACATGAGTTCGATGGCGTACTCGCACACGGAGCGCATGTTGATCCACGACCTGATCGAAGTGATTGAACGACGGAGGGGAACGCAGTAGCGTCCTTGTTGAGCCGCGCGTTCCCCCTCTTGTTTTATCTTTTTTTCTCGATGCTCTCGCCGTCGTCCACGATGTACGTGACGCACGCGTCAGCGATCCCGTGAGCGTACCATTCGGAGAGCTGGGCGTCAGTGGCGTTCGGGTTGACCTCTTGCTCATGGATGTCGGCGAGGAAGCGATAGCGGCGCCACTCGTCCACTCGGAAGACGTCTGTCGCCGTCGACTCGTTGAGGGCCGCGAGTTGGACGAGTTTCCGGAGCGCGTTCACGTGCAGCAGGCGGAGCTCGTCGTAGGTGGCGGCCGCCGCGTCTTCGCGATCTTCGTGAGCTTCTTTCTGCAAATAGTAATCCCTTTCCAGTCGATCGTTCCGTGTGTAGAGTCGCTGGATGTCCGCAATAAGCTCCTCGTTTTGCTGACGAACATAGTCGGCTAGCTCCTCCAATTCGCCTTTCTCTACTTGATGCTTCTTCGATTGCACGTGCAATTGGATCAGAAGGGCGGCGAGGAGGAGCAGGAGAACGACAACAAAGCCAAAGGTTCTGCACAACAAACGGTAAAAGAACTCAATGATAATCGGAGAACTCACTTCTTGCTAGCGCTAGCAGGTTTCTCTTCCACGTTCGCGCTTCCCGCCGCCTTCTCCTTGCCGTTCTCGGTCTGAAATCACGGTGTTGATCAAAGCGAAAAATGTGCTCACTACCATAATCGACATCTTCGGAGAGCGGCTGAAAGGAGGCGACTCGTCGAATGGTGGGTAGCAAAGTGAGTGGTCGGTTTAAGGAGGTGATCGAGCGCCTCCGACGCCGCGTGGGCAGCTCGAATTTTTGTTAACCACGCAATAAACAACGCCGTGACGCCATGAGAAACCTCTGATTAGAGAACGCAAACGGGCAGCAACTCCACCCCAATCCCCGCCCACTGCCGGTTCTACGATCTCGAACACCACTGCAAGCGCCACTGCATGTGTGCTTCCGTGGCGCAATCGGTTAGCGCGTTTGACTGTTAATCAAAAGGTTGGTGGTTCGAGTCCACCCGGGAGCGAATCTTCTTTTGCTTGTTGTCTGTTGAAACTAGTAGACAGCTCCTCTTTTTTGCTCAAGACCCTCGCTCAGCTTTGAGTTAAACGCCTGGCCGCTTTGGCTGTTTCGAGAGTTGTCCTCTCGTTTCGGCAGAAACGATCCTTACTGTGGCCGCCTCACAATCAGCGTCCAATGAAAACTGCCAACTTTGAGGATCCGTTCACACGCAATAAGACGTTTATTCAACAAGAACACGTGAACAGCATATTGTCGCCGATATCATAAGTCGTACACAAAGAGAAATAGGCAATGATTCAAACGAAATTAAAGTTTGAATCGCTTTTTCGTCGTTGGCGGCCAGTTCGCGGGCGTGGGTGCGGGTTTTCTTCCTTGCTTTCGGTTGTCCACTGCATACCAAAAGCAATCACAAACAGAAAGCAGAGGAGTGCGAAAAAACAGTAAGTGGAGGGCGGCATCTGCCGGAGGAACGCCACCGATCGCTTGATGGGGCTGCCCCTCCACTCGCGGAAAGAGTGGGCGTCTGACTGTTCATTATCGGAGGACGGCGGCACTTCCAAGACTTCGGACTCGCCTTCCTGTTTCGCTTGCTGCCACTGCGACTCAGGAACCAACCGACCGTCCGGTCCCCTGACCAACTTAAGCCGTCCCGCATAAGTGACGTCTAAGACCATCGGCCTCAAGCGAGACGAGTTGAACATCCAATGTGCGTCGAGCATAGTGTCCGGATGCCACCACGTCTCGTTCTCCGGATTCTTGAAGTCGCCCCACAAGTGGGCGTCCTTCTCTCCCTCTTCCGAATGCTCCAAGCGGTCTTCGACCGTCGCGTTGGATTGGAACGATTCGATCTGCAGGCCGAGGTCCTGGACGATCGCATTTGACTGCACACAGAAATAGATTAGCATTTCATCTCTTCCACCCACCTTCTCCAACTCCGCTTTCAGCTGTTGGATTTCCTGCTGTTTCGCTATCGCAACGTAAGCGAGAGCGAGGAACAAAACGATCGCGACCAGCTTCGCCCATCCGCCGTGGTTCGAAGTGCTAAATTCATGAACACTGGATGCAGCAAAGAACCAAAGAGACTTACTGCGGCTGGCTTTTGTCCACCAGCTGTTGCCCCGCCTTGATCACAAGCGAAATCTGAAGCCCAGTTAAAAACAACAAAACGACAGTCGGCTTACTCGTTTATTTCCGCTGATTCGAAGCGAAAGCGCCGAAGAATCGAACTTGATGTTCAGCGACGGAGCATCTCGCCGTTTCGTCCGAGCAATGGCCGGCTGAAAGAAGCGAGAAATTCGAGGTGATTCCACTCCCCTACGCTCACCTCGATCATCCCCACCGTGTACGAGTCGCGTTCGCTGTTCGAATGAGGAGTCCGCTCGGTTGGGTGGACGGGGCGGCGGCGCGGGTCGACGGCCGAATGCCCCGCAGCGGTTCGGTCGGCATTCGGGCGGGGGGTTTGCCTCGTGGTCATCCGCAAGGCGATTGCTCGAGTTGTGTGGGGCTTCGATGGGCTAGAAGGTGATAGTCAAGCGGCTGTACAGGGGTAGGTCGACCTGCCATCTGGACACCGGAGACTTCGTTTTGCTTTGAATTCGTCTTGTTCGTTGCTTGATTTGGTGCTGTCAGCTAGTGCTTGTTAAGACAAACGATCAATGGCGAGTAGACGGAAACGCTTTTTAAGTAGCGTTCACTTGTTCGTGGGAAACGCTCGTCGATTACTCCGGTGAGTGAGTTGTTTGTTTGCCTTGGGATTCGAAAATGCGCGTGGCCACCTAACGGAAACGCCACGTGGGACGGGTGCAGGCGCTCTAACCACTCGTCCATCCCACGCAATCAACTTTGAGCGGTCGCTTGGATCAAGCGAGTGGGGGCTCTGTTTTCCGTTGTCTTTAACGCACAGTCACTCATTAATTCCATTCGTCTTTAGCGAGATGCTCGCTCCATTGCTGCCAGCCCCAAAGAAGCCGCGGCTCTGTGCTGACGGTCGACTGTTGACGTTCTTCCACGCAACGAAGAACGCCCACCGCAGCAATCTGCTCGACTCCACCGCTCTCCACTACCTTCAGGAACGTGCGGACCTTCGGCTGCGAACTCTCCGGTTCCTCTTCTGCTCGCCGGCAATCCTGTCAAGCTTCTTCGGTTCGAGTGGAGACCGCACGCCTGCCGCTTGGGTTTCCACCGACTTCGAGGGCAACTCCAAGCTCAGAAGTGGCCTGTGGTCGGCGCGCGTCAAGCAGCAGCTGGTCGTTCGCTTGACCGAAGATCTCCTGCCGCTCGGCTCGATTCCGCTCGTTCTGCAAGTGGCTCGAATGCAACAAATCGACGTCGTCTTTTGGGGCGTCCGCGAGATGTCGTTCGTGCGAGTGCGGAAGTGGGCGCGTGTGCTTTCGGTGTTGAAAGGTCTACACTTGAACCCCGGCTTCCTTAACCGCTTTTCCTTCTTCAGAGCACCCGAGCTTGAAGGCGGTCAAACTGCAGTTCGTCGAGTGCTGGAGAATCCAGCAAGTGGTCCCTCTTCTCCGCGACTTCCTGCCCGAAAAGATGGTCGAGATGTACACGAATAACACCCGCCACGCGATCCTCCTCAGCACGCCGCCGGGGCCGATCGAAAAGGCGACTATTCGAAGCGAAGCATGTTGGTCGCGTTTCCAATGTAGGTCGTTGGGTTCCTTGAGTGAATCACAAGTACATTGCAGACCTCGCTCCATTCTTTCGTGCCCGCGCTCGAGTGCTCTTCTTTAACGGGGCAGTGGGACGTCTGGCTGCGTACGGGCGGGGAGTTCTCCCTTGCCGATTGAATGCCCGCGCCGTCTTCAGGTGTGAAATGAACGAAGCGGTCGAGAGGGTGTACGTAAAGCTGTGGGAAACGGAAACACCTCCCGACTTCCGCGCACTCCCGCCCGGCTCGTTGTGGAAAGAGGAGGAAACGCACGATTACCGGCTGGCGTTTGCGAATCTGCGGTCCTTGAACGATCGGTTTGTGCTGGGCGTGAACATTGGAGGCGCCTGGTTACCTCATCCGATGGCAAGTTTCCCTTTTCAGGCTCACACCAGCCGGTTGCATTTACTCCAGGAGCTTTCTGAAATCCGCCATACGTTGAAGATCCTTGTCGATCGTTCCTTTCATCTCGTACAGTGGGCCCAAGCGGCGGGTGTTCGGCTGCAAACACTGCGGACTTACTTGCACCTCGGCTCTCGCGCAATCCCGCAGAATGTCCGCGTAGGTTCCATCACTTGCTTCTTCGATTGATCGACGAGATGCTTTCAGGCGGCGTTCACTCGGGAACGCATGAACGTCATCGAGCAGTTCTTTGCTCAAGAGACCGCATTCGCACTCCAACCTGAAGCAGCGGAAGAGGAATTGCTGGAATACTTTAAGACGGTCCACGCCACTCCCCTCATCCTTTGCGCCTGGCAGCTGCGAGTGGGCAAAACGGACGTGTGGTTCGTGGCCATCGACCACCCTCGTTGATTTCTCTCTCTTGTTTGTGTTGTTTTGGCCACAGTTCAGACATCTTTAGAGTTGTTTTGTGCCGCCTGTTTGCAAGGGTTTGTTCCAATTCGAATAAACATTTCTGTGGCACGCGAACAGTTAGTACAAAGAGTGTTGATCGATCGCGAGTTAGTAGCCGCAAAAGAATTGATCTTGCATGGAAACTCGGTCCGAACGATGACTGAAGCTCTCTCATGCTGTTGGCCCTGCGTGAGAAGTCCGATCATACCAGTTAAAGCAGCCGTTCGTTTGTTTTATCGAGAAAACTAGCCGATCAGCACCTCCCTCGCATCTGGCCGTCAATCAACTCCCTTGCCTTCTTTCTTCAGCCTCTCATCTTGGTCATTTGTCGTGGTCTCGGTAGCGCAGTTGGCAGCGCGTCAGTCTCATAATCTGAAGGTCGTGAGTTCGATCCTCACCCGAGGCAATCCTTTTTGCTCCTACGCGAACAGAAACGAGTTTATTTTTGCGTGACAACCACAAAAATCTTTCCATCACTTGTTGCAGAGCGACTTCTCGCAGACGCAAATGGTGCCCACGCCGACGGCCGTTTCAGCCCATTGGCAGCCGTTTTGGGCGGTGGTCGGCACGCAGGCGGCGGTTGCAATGAAGAAGCCGCCCGCCGTCCCGTTGGTGGTCAGGCGGATGCACTTGCTTCCGGCCGGGCAGTCCACCTCCGTCCAGTGGGCGCCGTTGGGTGTTTGCGCGCCGTCCAGGCAGCGCAGCGAGTGGGCGGCCGCAACGAGCGAGAGCAACACGAGCAGCGAGCAGAGCGAGTTCATTGCTGCAGAAGAGTGAGTGGAGAGCAGTGGCCAGTTGATCGTCGGTCCTCCTTGTTTTGTACGGGACCTTCGGCTGCTCGTAAATCAGGAATTCCTGGTTTAAATTCATAAATTTCTTGAATTTGCCGGTTTACGATCGTCTGTAGAGATCGCTTGGTTGCCCCGCATTCCGTTCTTTCTTGCTTTAACTGCCGATTTTGCGAAGGCTGAAGATCTCATTTTTTAGTCGAGTGAAGAATCAACCGCAAGTGATGATCGATCAACCAAACAGGAAAAGCGGTACACAAAGCTGGCAAACCGGTAGTCTTCCTTAAGAGAGCTCACAATCTTTTGGATTCGAGACTTCACGCGGATGCCCGGCAGGATCTCTTTTCTGAGCTCCTTGAAGGAGGGGATCAACTGCGGTTGCTGCTGGAGAATGAAGTTACGTCCGCTTTACGCACGTCCAGATGAGTCATCTGTTCTGTGGGTCGCGTCTCACCGCTCGCTGCCTTTGCCTCGCATTCCGCGGCCGTCCGCGTCTTTCGGGCGCCCTGTTATCAACGGAGTCCTTCGGAATTGTGAGATCTGCGGGTCGTATTCCTGTCTTATGATTTTTCTTTCCTTCAGCCTTCCAAATTCTGCTTGTTTCAGCGCGTATCATGGCCGAACCGCCGCCGATCGCCCAGTTTCCGTCTGCGAAGATCTGCGGAAATCCGGAGTGCTGGAAAATGCAGGGGATTTCCTCAACTCGCTGCAAACACCATTCGGAGAAGACATCATTCGTCTACGAGAGCAAGAATGTGATTTGTTTGGTGGTTTCAGTCGTTTTATTTCAAAACATTTCTAGTTCTCGCTTGATCCTCGCTGCACCCCGGACGGCCGCTACTTGCACGCGTTCAGCACGCGGAAGGAACTCCTTCTCGTGGACCTGCTGCGGAACGAGTTCAAGTGAGCTGTTTTCTTTCGTTCACTGGATTCTTATTGTTGTTTTAGGCAGTTGAAACTCGCAAGGGAATCCGATGAGTCGATCGAGGACTTCATCGTTATGGACCCCTTCACACTCGTCGTCCTGATGGAACGCCATTGGGATCAACTTTCGCTCTACCTGATCCGACTTGCTGCCGACTCCAAGGAGTACAAACCCCGCCTTTTGCACTCCTTCTCCAACGGCCTCACCACCGTTGGCCTCCGCTTGGCGGTCGGCAGCGGTGAGGAGCGGCGCGCGATCCTCGCACGGACGAACGCGCTTTACGCACGCGGGGACACGATCACGTTCGTGCGGCTGAACGTCGCCGAAGCTTGGGCGGAAGTCGAGCACACGACCGCCGTCCCGTTCCACGATCCGCGGGCTTTCCAATGGAGCAACGACGGACGAGAGGTGTTCGCGATGGAAGTGGATCGTCCCAAGGAGCTGCACGTGTACTCCCTGGAGCAGAAGAAGTGGACGGAAGAACCGATAGCGAAAGGAGCACCCGCCGCGCAGGTCAGCTTTCTGCCTTGCTTTTCGTCCGTGGATTTCCGCTCCGAATTTCAGATTAGTCGGGAGATTTTAATCTGTTCGTCGCGCACGTTCTACGGACGGGCACGCGTTCCCGACGGCGAGACGACGATCCCTGCAAACTCCCCGCTTTTCCGCTTCAATCTGGAGCAACGGAAGTGGGAGCGAATGGCGGTGGAGGTCCACCTACGCGGCGAGGTCCACTCGATCGTCAACCCGACCGACGGCGAGGAGGACGGGATTGTGATCACCGAAACGCACGGAGATCGTCTCAAAGTCCGGCGCGCCATGTTCCGGTTCGTCTATTCCGTTGATTCGATCTCATTTGTTTCTTCTCCGTTCAGCCGCCCCGACTCGCTCACAGAACTCGCCCTGGTCGCGGTCCGGAAGCTTTGCGAGGGCGTGCGGGTCGAAGAGGTCTTCCAGCTGGTGGGCGGCAGGGCGCCGAGCACGTTCCTGCCCAGTGCTTACGAAGGAATGCAGCCGATCCCCGTCCGTTCGCTCGAATGAACATGCAGTGATTATTCAGGATTGTTCTCTTGTTAGTTGTGCCCCTTTCGAGTGTTGTTTCTGTTGCTCCTGTGCGAATAAACAAACGGTTGATGAGCACGGATCGCTTTTTCTGTGATGGGCACTTCCAGTCGACCAAAAGGTCTCTGTGGTGACCGATTATCCTCACGTTCAGACAAGGATGAGCGACGTGACCACGTGAACAAACCAATTTCTCTCGGCTCCGTGTCCACAATGATCTCTCCTCTCGCTCTGTTCTTTCACAGGGATGGTGGATTCGTTCTGCCTGTAAAGCAAATCTTAACGGGTGCATAAAATTATGCGACGAGAAATGTACCAGGTGCTAAGAGCAGAGCGACTCTCTTCCTTCATTCCGAGCCGCTTCTCTCGGCCGCCGCCCGCCACTGTCTGACCACAAGCGGCGGTCGCGTTCGGGCGTCCGCTTTTTTCTTTGCGGCCGCCGGGAAGGCGGGCGTTCCGCGGTTCTTCCGCTCCTTTTTGCGGTTGATCTGTCCGCTTGTACTAATTATCGTCTTGTTTAGCAGAGATGAACGACGCGGGGTTTTCTTGGAGCCCCGTCGCCTCGCGGCTGCTCGACGGCGAGCAGGGAGCGAGGATCGCCTCCGTGCGCGCTCGAGTGATCCGAGAGGCGGCCAAAGGAAAGGTCCTCAACTTGCCTTCTCTTTCGCTTCAACCTCTCGTTTCAGCCCTTCTGCACGACGTGCGGCGTCGAGTGCCCGAACCACGAGGAGTTGTCGACACACGTCGCCGCCCACCAACAGGCGGGAGGGACGATCGTGTGCGCGATCTGCGGCCTCCGTCTCGAGGATTGCGCGAAACGGACGACCCACGAGCAAAAGGCGCACAACTTCCAGCGGTACGCCGCCGATTCGTACAGAAACGGGGCTGTCTGCGTTTCGAAGGTTCGCTCGAGCTGCCCTCCTCCAAGACATGTTCTTGATTGCAGGCACAGCTGCTGCTGGTCGAGAACGTGGGCTTCCTGTTCGCCACCGTCCAGTCGACGGCCGGCCGGTCCGCCCGCGCCGGAACGAATTGTTCGCGCCCGCAACCTTCGCGGAGATCATGCGGAAGATGGAGCAAACGGCCGGGCGCCAATCGGCGGTACGCCCTGCTTGCTTGCTCTCATCCACCATCCCCAGCGCTTTCAGTTCACGTGTTCCTGCCGCTGCAAGCTGCCGTCGGTGAACCGCCGGATTCAACACGAAATTCAACACACGAAAGGAGTGCGCTTCCAATGCTCCGTCTGCGAAGGGCTGTACGTCGCTGCGCAGCATCGAAACGTGCACGAAATTCGAGTGCACGGGTGTGAGCGGCCGCCGGAGACGCGCCACTGGAAGGAAGCCGTCAAGATCCCGAGGGTGAGTCCTCCCGCCGCCCTTTTCCTCAAGACTGCCCGTGCAGGAGCTCCACTCCGGACTGCTGGTGCTGGGCGTGAACTTCGCGGTGATGCAACAGGAAGCGATCAGTCCGCCGCCCCACTCCTCCGTTCGTCTGCTGAAGACGACCGAGTGGGAGGCTCTCAACCGGCCGATCAACACGTGGACCGCTTCGACCTCCGCTTCGCCGCCGCTTCGGCCGGCCGCCCTCGTCGAGCGGATTTGGGCGCGCTTCATCGCCGCCCCGCCGACCGTCCTCTTCTTCGACCACCAGGAGGTGAGCGCAAGGGAGCACTCCCGCCTAATCGCCCTCGTTCCAGTTCGCGCCGTTGTGCGGCGAGCTCCCGCTCTTCCGCTGGGCTGCCGACCCGCACTGCAAACTCCTGCTGCTGCGCTCGGCGACCGTCGAGTGGCGGCAGGAACCGCGCGCCCTGGAGAACTTCGTCTTCCTCCGCCTCCAACTCGCCGCCTCGTTCGTCCTCTGCTTCTGCAAGGTGAGCGGCGCGCAGCTGGCCGCCCGCCTCGTCGCCCCCGCCGCCTCCTGCCGCTCCTTCGGCGAGCTGATGGAAGTCGTAGCGGCGAGCGGCGAGTCCGCGATCGTCGTCGCCCGGCCGGAAGATCGTGAGTCCAACGGTCAGCAGTCAACCGTTCACGCGCTCGTTTGCAGGCTCCGCGATCCGCCACCTCGACACTGGGGATTTCGTCGTGCTCTGAACTCACCTTTAATCACATTTGTTATTTGTTGTAATAAACGAGTGATTTTAAGGAAACCAACGGCTGCAGTCTTATTTCAACTCATTAATCGACCTTTCTGACAGCACATGCGCCGAACCACGAATGGGGATCTTTTTAATTGCTCTCGCGTCCAGCGCAAGCAAGATTGAGGCGGGTGGGCCGGCCGAGTGAAAGGGCACTCTTCCTCCGCTGCGTAATGAGTGCTCGATCACACACAGCTGCTCCCGCTGACCACCAAAACCGCCCGTCCGACCGTCATTTGCGTCGTCCGGTTTGAAGAACCCATTGGGTCTGGGTGAGGTCCTTGCGTTATTGATTCAACGAAGGGGCCCATCGTCTCGTGGAATGCAAATAAGGTCGTTTACGGGGAGCACAAAGCGACGTTCGGCTTTTGCGAGCGGGCGGTGACGCGCGAAACGGATCGTTTTTGAGGGGGACGGGCGTTTACCCGCCTCGGCCGCGGCGCGATAAAATCTGAGCGGTCGATCAATTTGTTTTGATTGCGCGGTGCGAATTTTGAGGCAAGAAAGCGGGCTATGCGACGAGGTCGAACAAGGTCGCCGCCAAACAACGCGCTCGGCGCTCCACTCTGCCACTGGGAGCCAACGACCCTCCGGACAGCCTGTTCATTCGATTATTGAACTGTTCGAAGCTTTCTTTCATCGCGTTCACGATCAACGTTGGCGTAGTTTTTCCGCACTTCATTCTCTTTGCTTTCGTTTGCCGCGCGTCGTGCCTCTCCTTTCCACTTTCCATTCTCGCACTTCGCTTTTAGACGGAATGGTGCGCACTCGGAATCAACAGCGGGAGTACGAGGAGGACCTGGAGAACTTCGAATACAAGCCGATGTGGGGTGTGCGCCCGAAACGCCGCCGCACGGAGCCGCCGCCCGTCGTCACGATCGACGACGGCGAGTGGGAAGGAGGCGCGAGCTCCTCCTTCCGCCCAAGCGCCCGCTCCTGCCGGAGAAGCTGCTCCAGCCGAGAGACCCGCTGGCAACGAAGCCGTTCGCGTCAAAGAAGAAGCACGCGTGAAAGAGGAACCACCCGCCGCGGACTCTCCGGCCGTCCCTCGCAAGGAAAAGAAGAAGCGGACGGCTGCTGCTCTCGCCGCTGCTGTGGAGCGAGTGCAACAGCTGGAGAAGGAGAATCGGTGAGTGGTGGGAACTCTCGATCAGCAATCGCCCGTGCTTCCAGCGAACTCAACCTCGTCAACCAGCAGCGAGAGGCGAAGATCGCGGAGCTGGAGAAGCAGGTCGAGGGGTTGACTGCGACCAAGGAGAACGACGAGATTCCGTAAGTTTTCTCACGTGTACTCGAAACTTTTCCACTCGTTTTAGCGATTCCTTTGGCGCGTTGGGACCGGAGGAACGCTGGGCGGCCGTGAAACCGAAGCTCGACGAGACGGCGCCCGTCTTTCTCTACTTCGACTACGAACAGGTGAGACTCATCTTTGTTTGCTCACGATCAATGCTCTTCTCTCTGCAGATCCAACAGACGGCCCCGATCGAGTGGTGGGCGGCGAACCCGCGGGCGGAGCTCCTGCTGCTGCGGGTCGAGCGGATGGGCGCGTGGCTGGACTCGCCGCCCGGCTGCCTCGCCGACTTTGCGTGCACCCCGCGCCGCATGGACGCCGGGCAGTGGTGGGATCGGGGCACGTACGAGGGCCGCGATCTCGTGCTCTACGCGAAACAGAGCGCCGCCACTTCGTTCTTCTGCGCCTCCGTCTCCACCGACTTCAAGACGCACTCCAGCCTCACCGACTTTCTCCACGCGTTCGCCAAGCGGCTGGCCGAGAAGGGCGACTCCAAGGCCCTCTTCCTCTCCGCCCGCCGCTCCCCCGACCGCTGCATTGTGGCCGCCACCAAGAGCTGCTATCCGGAGCTCCAGTTCTCGCTGTTCACCGACCACAAGACTAAACTGATCGACCACTTTTTCCTTTGATCACGCGCTTGTTGTTCTAACGAAAGTGCAAAATAAAGTTTAACAGTTGCCGAACGTGGAGTTTGACAAGGACAAACCGCTGGTTTCGGAGAACTCCTAACAATTGGCTTCATTTTTTGGCCTCTCCCGCAAACTCTTGCAAAAGCGGCTTGTTGTGACGTCAATCCGCTCTTTTTGGGCGCCGAAGGACGTCCGCTTGTCCCGCCGTCCGCTTTTCTCGGCCACTCGCTCGAAGGAAGTGGAAAGAGGGAGTGGTGTGGGGTTTTCGCGCGTGAGCGGTCAGTGGAACGAGTGGACGGCCACACGAAGGGGGAGCTCCAAGGAGACGGTTCGGTAAACGAAGGCGGCATCTGGATGGTCGAGATGAAGGAAAAGGTGAATGGGAGGAAGAACAAAAAGTAGTCATTCACTTGTTCTGTTTAGGCGATCTCCATCCACCTGAAAGTGAACGACGAGCCGTGGGAAGAAGTGGCCGTTGCCTTGGGCCAAACGGTCTCACAACTCGCTTGGTCGCGCGGCTTCTCGCTGTCGTCTGCCCGCGTCACGAGCACAATCGAAGGCTTCACGATGGAGGAGACGTGGGCGAGGGATCGCGTGCAAGCGGGCGGCTTCTATTGGATCAAAACGGCCGACTACTCGTGCATCCGCTTCGGCAATCAGCTCTCCGGTCTCGTCGGTCAACTCACATCGAATTGCGTCGTTGGGAACAGGCAGAAGGATGTTGAGAAACAAGCAGAAGAGAAGAAGTGAGTTCGTTCATCCACAACCTCGATTCCTCTCGCTTCAGATCGAATCTCCCGACCGGGTGTTGCTGCTGCGCACTCACGTTCTCGCTCGCCTTCTTCATTCTCCTCTTCTGGATCGTGCTCGGCCTTTGTCTCTTTCCGCCAAGCCAGGAGAAAGCGACGGGTGTCGAGAACTCGAAGCCGGCAGACAATCCGGACGTCGCTCAACTTGCGGCCAAAGTCAAAGAGATCGACGAGATACTGGCGCTTCTTTCGGCTTCGGTGAGCGACCTCAAGCAACAGAACGCCCGTCTTCAACAACGAGTGGACGCACATCCCACAGTCATTCCGCCTTCTTCCTCCAGAGCGAGTAGATGACCCAACTGCCATTAGTCTCCGATAAAATCGAAAGAACCGGTTTATTCTCGGCGCATTGGAAGGAAAGAACACGAGGGGTAAGCGGAAGAATCAGCTGGCCGGCTTTCCGCCCTCCTCTTCGATGTATTTGATGAGGTCCGCACGCTCGCTCTCTTTCTTGAGGCCCGCAAAGACCATCTTCGTGCCCGGAATGTACCTGCAATCTGTGAATGAGAGCGTTCTCTGCCGTTGAGCCTCATTTCTTCGGGTCCTTCAGGTACTCGAAGAGAGTCTCGCGGCTCCAGACGACGCCCTGCAAGCAGAAGGAGAGGGATGAGCGGGAAAAGGGAGAGAGGTGCCTTGTTCTTGTTGGCCGCCGAGTAATCGAAGCCGGCCACCTGGCCACTCTTGCGGCCGATCACGCCGTTCAACGTGGGGCCCGTCTTCGTGGCCGTGCTCGTGATCTCGTGGCACTGGAAGGCGCAGGAGTGAGTGGGGAAGCGAGAACTCGCCTGAGCACAACGCTGCTTGAAGACTTTCTTGCCCTTCTCGAAGTCGCCCTCCGGAATGCCCATGGTCGCCGCGATGAAGAGCCGCTTGTTCTCGGTGGAAGCAGAGGAAACAAATGAGCAGGAAGCGGTATCTTTCTCTGGCTTCCTCCGACTTCCAAGCGGTCCGTCTCATGCAAATTCGGTCGTTCGTTTCTGTTGCACGAACGTGAACGCAATCACTTCTGTTCGTTTATTATGCACGGCGTTCATTGAATGCGGAACGGGGCCAATCCAAGCCGGCCTTGCTCGTAGTCGTAGAGGTGGCAGTACCGTTGGAAGAAGCGGCCGTTCAGCTGCCATCGAGGAGTCGTCATGGCGTACCGCTGGTCGGCCACGGCAATGGTGTCCAGAACGCACCAACCGGAGCGGTTCTGCGCACTGAAGAGCGGGAAGTCGAAGTGGTGGCCGTCCAACTCGAATTCCAACCGGATTTCGTTCGTGCACTCGATCGTCAGCCAATCGGACGATCGGTTGTAGCGGAGAACCCCCGTTTGAAGCAAACGGTCGACGAAGGCGGCCGGAACGCCCGTTTCGGTCAGGTCGGGGCGAGAGAGGATCCGAACGAACGAGAGATGAGCGAGAGAGCAGCGGGCACTCACCAGCACCCCCTCGCCGCTCTCCCGCTCGTCGTGGGAAACGCGGAAGTGATCGACGGCCACGATCCAACTTTTCTCGTCGATCGGCCGGCGGAAGACGAACGGCGCGCAGTTCTGCTCGTCGATCCCGCCGACGGTCAGCAGCTGGGCGGAGTTCATCGCGACGGTCAAGAGCGGCGAGCGAATTGCTCCGCTCGCGTGCAGGGCGGCAATCAAAGAGGGAGGTCCGGGGTTCTCCTTTGAGTCTCGCCCCAACCCGAAGAAGCCGTCGTCGGACAGGAGGTAGTGCAGGATTCTGAACAGAAGTTGAAATGAAGACGGTTGGAAACGAACCGAGCGTCCATGAAGACGGCACTCGCGAATTCCACCCGGCCGAGGGCCCCCACCGAACTCCCCTCGCCGAGGACGAGCTGATCGTGGACGCGGCGAGCGGAGAGCGGCAGCGAGTACTCGATTTGAAACGGGAACTCGCCGAATTCCACTTCGGCGGAGGAAGAGGCTGTTGCGTTGAATTTGTGGAACAGAAAGTGGCCGCCGCAAAGGTTCTCGTTCGTCCGGTCGTTGTAGCGACAAATCGGGGCGCACAGGAAGGAGAAACCTCAAAGACAAATATCAGTGAAAGGGAACAAGAAGAAGGGAGTACTCGACGTGCAAAAGGGCTTGCAGTCGACCGTCCGCCGCCCGCACTCCTCGTCCACAAGCAGCGTGAACGCGAGGTCCACGTTCAGCAACAGGGAGAATCGTTGAAGCGGAGTGCCGAGTTCCACGATGATCGCTGAACACGCGGGCTGACTCCTCTTCTTCATCCGCAAAGCACCCACCAAATCCCCGCCCGAAAATGTTCTCGTCGATCGGAATTTGGAGGACATCGTCCGAATGGCCGTGAGTGGCACCAACGAGCAAGAAGAAACGAAACGAAAGAAAGAAGAAACGAATCATTGAATGATCGGAACAAATGAGAAAACTGCCGGCCTCCGCTTTTTTTAATCCCTCGTTTCGTTTATCAGCCCGAGAGTGTGCCGCTTGATGTTCTTGGGTTGGAATTTGTCGTCTACGCAAGCGATTCACCTCTACAAACTTTGCATTCCATTGATCGTCGTTCTCTGAGCGTGCAAATCTCTAAGAACTAACATGCCATAACGTTCCTCTTACAAACGTGTACCGAGAACGCCGTTCCTGCGTAAGTAGACGCTAATTGAACGCGCCACCCAACAGACACAAACCGAAGAGCACCTTCATCTTCCAAACGAAGAGCGAACCAGCGAGGAACGTGTTCGTCGTCCATCAATTTCCGCTTTCCGCCGTTTTGTTTCCGCGTCGCCGCCCGAACGAACGCGCGGATGACCGCGGGCCGGCGGGATGCGCTCGTCGTTTGAACTCGCCGACCGCCGAGCGCGCGATCGGCGGCGACATTCCGCCCGCCGCCTCCTCGCCCTCGTTACCGCCCGGACGTGAACAAACCGGCTCCCTCCTCCTCCTCCACCGATGATCGTTGCGCTCGCCGCAAACACCTGCGGAGTCAATTGGGGGCTTCCGCCTCCGCCTGCTCGCCGACTCGAAGATGCGGGCGGTTGGACTCCGCATTGCATACACTTCTTGTTGATTTGTGACCACAAAGAACCTCGTTGCTTCTTTGACAGGTAATCGCCGCCTTTTTTTCGTTGCGTGTGGGCGTTTCATCGACAGCTGAAGGAATGCTCGGAAAGTTGCGCAGGATTGAGATGCTTGGGTTTGGTTAAAATGTGATCAAAGGACAACCGAGTTTGAGCTGCGGGCGACTTCTAAAGGTCGCCGGATCGCTGCATCGTTTGTTCCGCCCTTCGGCGTGTGGATCTTCTTTTGTTCTGCTCGTCGTTGGGTTCGCTTTCGCTCGCCCCGCACCTCGAACGACCCGCTGCTCGTTTCCAATTACACGCCGCTCTTCCCGCCGACTTCTGTTCGGTGGGCAGAACACGCAATAACAAAAAGGATGCGACGAACCGGTTCTCTCGCCCGCCCGCGTTCACCTTCTTCACGCACCTCGACTTTAAGTTCTAAGCTTTTAATACCATCAACGGGCAGTCCCTTGGGTTCTACCTTGTATTGGCGTTTCTTGCGGAAATTCTCGCCGCTTTTCATCAACCGCCGTGCGGTCGTCCGACGAACGTGACCCACCGGCCGCCCACTTCTTCCGCTCGACCGTCCGGCCGGCGAGTTTAAAGTCGGGGCGAGGGTGCGGAAAGAAGGACGGCGAGCACGGGACATCTGTTGGGTTGTTTGTTGTTCGATCGATCGGTCGGGCGGGCTCAAGGCCGAAAAGCGAACAACAAGCGGCGATTTCGCGGAAATTTCACGCGCAACCCGCCCTTCCGTTGGGTCGGCCGTCTGGCGGTTGCAAAAGAACGCCGGTTGTGAGCAAACAGCCGCTTCGATCAACACCGCTGAAGCTACAAAAGGAGGGTTCACTTGTGAATTCTTTTGTTCCTCGTAATTTGGAGTCATCCCCCACTGCTCCTCCTCCTCCTGCTCCTCTTCGTTCGTTCGATTGCAGAAGACTCCGCAACATCGCCGCCCCGCCCGCCCGCCCACGTTCCACCGACTTTTCCGCCGCCCTCCACGCGCACAAGAGCGCACTTGAAGCAGCAGGAGGAGGAGAGATGAGCAATCGGGGCTTTTTTGCGGACATTTCGTTCAATAATTAGCGGACGAACGAGGGGGTTTTTGGTTTCACTCGTTGGTTTCTTCGAGCAAGGCGTGGGTTGTTCTAGAGAAGGATGGTTGTTTGATAAGATCTCCCCGCTTCCGTTGTTCGGCCTCCGTTCGTTGCCCCGCCCACCTCTCGATCGGCCGCCCGTCTTGCCGCCAACCGGCCGCTCCAGACAGCTGAGCGGCGCGTGAGAATCCGCTCGTCGCTTCCGCTTTCCAGTCGGAAGTTCAACGCGGTTAAGCGGCGAGTGAAAGCGAATGCGCGAACGTTCGCTTTCGATCGCAACCGGCGCGCAATTTGGTCGCGCGTTTGTTCGCGGTTTTTGGAGCAAAACAGCCGATCGGGCGGCTAAAGCGGGCGGGCAGCCGGCGGCTTCTGCTCACTCGCCTGTTTGTTCGCTTCGTACTGCGTGCCGCCTACAATCGACTGCAGTCGGTTGATCTCCTTGGATTCCAGAAAGATGCTCGCTTCCGTCCGCCAGTGGTCTCTTCGCGGCAACCGGCAGGCCGCCGACCACCAGACGGCCGACCGGCGCAGTGAGTTGAGCGTCGAGAGTGCGGATTCGGCCCTCAGCGCTTCGGACATCGAGCAGCAGTGAGTTACCTCTATTCCATTGTTCGCAGAGGGTTGAGGGATAGCACAAGTCTTGGCGTTCTTTCTTCGATTACGTAAACGATTTCTGAATGTGCAATTGGACAACCGACACGCGGTTTATCACTTTCGTTTGGCACGGAATTCCCCAACTTCGTTCACTTCTACTCGCCGTGATGGATGGGCAGGATGACCATTTCTTTTTTTGTTCAAACAACTGTACACTCACTCTTCTCCGCTAATTGGAAGCAGAGGAGCAGACCGCTCGCTCTTATCGTCCCGTCGGGAGTGATGAGCAGCCGCCAACTTCTCACAAGCGCGTGGTCGGAAAGTCGCGAATATTTCCGCTCGGCCCGAAGGTCTTCGTAAAAGAAGCGATCGAGTGAACAGCAGCAACGATCGCCGTCTTATCGCCGCCGTCGCCATGTGGCCGCGCTCAAACAAACACGCGCGAACTAAACGGAAGGCAAACAGACGGGCGGGGGCTCCATTGAATTCAACGATCTATAGCTGCAAAATACCCCCGATCATCCTGGAACCATTGGACGGTCGATCACTCGCGTGTTTGCAGGATGTCGCCCACGCTGAGCGACGCGACCTCCGACTCGCAGCAGTCGATCGACCACCCGCCCGTGCTCAACGACGAGCAGCTCGCTAAGGTGGCCGAATTGCGCGAGCGATTGGGCGCCGAGGTGTTGGCCGCCACTCCGCTCTTCGACGACGACCTCTCGCTGTGGCGCTGGATCTCCGGCTGGGACGGCAAGTGGGCGGAGATCGTGCCGCGCTTCCTGAAGGCCTCGAACGTGCTGGAGTGCCTGGGCGCGAACGAGCTGGAGTTCGAGGATCCCGACTCGCTAAACGTTTACATCCGCGGTCTCTACCCGGCTTGTGACTATTTCACCGGTTTGACAATCCTCTCTACTCACTACTCATCGCTTGTGCTTGCAGGCGGTCTGATGGGCTACGACAAAGAGGGCAACTGCATCGTGGTGCAGAGTGTGGGCAAGATCCAGCCAAAACTTCTCGGTTCGTTCTTTTGATGATCCTCTTTTGATCCAGAGGTTTTCAGTCCATTGCGGGCGTGTTTCGGACGTCTTTCGGCTGTCCGTTCTTGAAGCGGCGATGACCCTGAAGCTGATCAAAAAGCAGGAGCGGAATCGCGGAAAGCAGCTCGGGATCGTGCTGATCCTCGACCTCGAGGGCCTCTGCATGGACCACATCGTCCCGTCGACTATCAAAGTGTACATGAACCTCCTTCGACTGCTGCAGGTAACCGGCAGACTGAACAGTTCTGTCAATCGATCGGTGGATTGCAGGACATGTTCCCGGACATTGCACAGAAGATCTACGTCGTGAACGCGCCTTCGCTGTTCGCCTCGGCGTTCAACATGGTGAAGCCGGCCATTGCGGAGAAGAGCCGGCAGAAGGTCCAAGTGCTCAGCCACTCGTACGACGAGGTGTTGTGCCGCGAATTGGGCGCCGAGAACGTCCTTTCGCATTGGCGGGGCGAGAAGGTGGTCGAGCGAGGGGATGCGACCACCGGGACGTTGCGAATGGGTGAGTGCGCACTCTTCGAGCCTTCTGTTTATCCTCGTTGCAGGCGGCATCCCGCCCGAGCACCTGCGCTACTCGCCGGACGCCAACCGCCATCACGTGGGCGACGGGGAGCTCACGCGGCTCGTCGTGCCCGCCCGCAACCGCCGGACGGTGGACGTCGAGTGCGCGGCGGCCGGCCAGCGAATCCGGTGGTTCTTCCACTCGAACGGGGACGTCGACTTCTCCGTCCAGCTGGGCGACCTCGTGGTCGTCCCGAAATTCCGGCTGCACACGGACCACGTGCCCGAGTACAACGAGGTGATCGCCAAGCAGCCGGGCACCTACACGCTCGTCTTCGACAACTCCTTCTCCACCTTCTTCTCCAAAGAAGTCCGCTTCTCGGTGATCGTCGACAACGGCGAGCAGGTGGACGAGGCGGAGGAGGCTTGAAGTCTTTTGTTGTTCTTTCGCGTGTACATAAACGAGAGTTTAAAAGAGCAAAAGGGACATCCCGTTGGTTGCAACAAGATCGGTTTATTGTGCGCGAACTGGAACGAACAACTCGTCGAAAATCAACAAGAACGAACAACAGCCAACGAGGAGAGCAACAAGAACGAGTGGGGGGAAACCGGAGTACTTCGGGGGATTGTGCAACGAGCTCTAAGCTAACCGAAGGACTGAGACCGTGCAGACGACCGACGGCTTCAGGGCTTCCGGTTGAGGAGGCCGGCGATGTTCAGCTTCTTCACCTGCGGCACGTTCCGAATGGTCAGCGAGACGCGCGTGCGGCGGGGGATTTGCGTGCCGACGGCCAAGCGGGCGGGGCGGTTGAAAATCTTCTCGGTCACTGTGTCGACGGCCAACTCGCGGATTCCGTGCAGGAGCTCCGAATAGGCGCGATCTTTGATGAACACGAGGCTGCGCGGCTGCAGGAGCATCGAGCCGACGTGTCGTTGGTCGAGCGGCTGCTGCTGGCCCGGCTGCATCGGTTCGTAGAAGTCGAGACACGTGCAGCCGCCCAGCGAGATCGTGGAGATCAGCGAGAAGAAGGCCGGACCGTCGGTGTGGGGCTGAACGGAGCGAGTGGGCAGAATCGAACGAAAGAAATCCACCGACCATGATCCCCTGCTGCGGCAGGTACTCGTTGATGAGCACGTGGTTCGGGCGGCGGTCCTCCGGGAAACCCGACTGGACGGTCATCACCCGGTCGATGATCGTCTCCAGCCACTGCAAACAAGCGAGTGAACGGAGAGGAGCGAATGAAAGGAGTCGAACGTCCGGCAGGTCTCCGTCGGGGATCAGCCCGTGCTGCCCGACCAGCCCGCCGTAGTTCTGCAGCCGGCGGTTCTTCAGCGTGTCCCACTTGGGCTTCGGAGCGGCTGCAAGCACACGAGTGAGAAGAAGAAGGCAGGCGGAAGGTCGAACCGTAGACGTGATTCAAGAGCTGCCTCTCCTCCTCTTCGCTGATGAAATTCGGGATGTAGCGAATGGAGTCAGGCGCCTAGACCGAAACGAACAAATAAAAGCAAAGGAGATCGAAAGGTCTCACATTCTTGACCAGGAAGTCGTCCGCATTCAAGACCACCGGCTTCCGCTCGACGGGCGGCGGGTCGCCGCTGCCGCCGGCCGCGATTTTCGACTCGCCGCCCGCTTCACTCATCGCACATCCCTGCAGAACAACTGGGGATGCGGACGTGATCACAGGGAAGAATATTCGAACTGTTCGGTAAACAGAAGAAATCAATCAGCGGCGAGCGAACGGCTGATTAAACTCGTCTTTAATATTTCTTTCAACAACAAACAAACAAACAACAACGATTGAATAAAGATGGGAAGAAACTCCAGCTTCGACAGGCGGCAATCAGAACTTCTTGGCCGTCTTCTTTCGCTTTTGGTACTCGGACTCCTGCGTTTGAAGGGAGGCGAGGATTTTGTTCGTCTTGCGCACGCGCTCCTCGTCCACCTCGCGCCGCTCTTTGTGCTGGACGCCGGCGATGAAGCGCGCGTCCTGCCGGAGCTCCTTGACGGCCGAACGGGTCTCGCGGCGGAGTCGCTTCGTGAGGCGCTTCTCTTGGCCCTTCGGGTCGTCGCGCTTGTGCGTCGGGTGGCGCGCGTTGAAGTGCTCCTCGATCTTCGGCTCCAGCATTTCGATCATCCTGCAACCATCGAATAGAACGATGAAGAATGAAAGGAGCTCACTTGATTTTTTTGGCGCCCGCTTGGGTCAAGTGGCGGACGGTCGAGCGGTTGGCGACGAGCTTGCGGACGATCTCCAGCGTCTCCTTGCACTCGGCCGCCAACTCCGGCGGGTAGCAGTCGACGGGCAGGCGCTCCAGCGGGACTTCGAATTGCCTGCAGTCTCGGGTGAACACACGAACAATTGGAAGAAAAGACTCACTTGAAGACGGTCGCGTACGCGTCGTTGATGTTGTCGTACAGCTGGGCGAAGAATCGGGTCAACGAGACGGCCAAACGAATCGCCTGGAGGTCCAACTGGCGGTTTTTGTTCAACGATCTGAAGCGAGCAGCAGAATGAAAAGAGAGCAATCGATTGGCGGGTGACTCACTCCACGTTCTCGGCCGTGAACACGGAGCGCATCGAAAGCGGGGGGATCTGCTTGAGGGCGGGCTGAAAGCGGCGTGATTCACGCGATCTATCGATTAGAAGCACTCGCCTTCTTCTCCAAGTGGAGCATCTGCCGGTGCGGGGCGGAGATCGGGAAGCCGATCGAAAGGAACGGCTGGCCGGCCGGGTTCTTGGTCGCGGTCATCAGCACGCCGTGCAAGAGGGCGAGCACCTCCGGGCAGTAGCTGCAATCGACGGGGATCAACGGAACCAAGGGGAACCAACCGTTTGGACTCCTCCACCCAGAGCGCCATCTCGTTGCAAAGGAGGAGGACCTTCGCGCAGTCCAGCGAGTCGTGAATGCGGGCCCGGCTGATCGTCTCCATCGCGAGGGCGGCGGCCGGCAGGCAAACCGCGTGGACGCGATCGGAGACCGAGAAGACGGCGTGTGTGACGCGCAGGAAGGCGAGCAGCCGGAAGGTGGGCGGCGCGCGGCGGGCGGCTTCGGCCTCCGCGCACAGCTGATCGAAGAGGTAGCGGAACTGGGCCGCGAATTTCGTCGTGTCGAACTGAACGGAGAGGAATCAAACGAAAGGAAAGAGGGAATGCGAACCTTGGCCCGTTGGTAGATGGCCGCCGCCAACTCGTCCAACCGCGCGCGCTCCACGAAGTCGCCGCTCTTGATTTCGGCGGCGAAACGGCCGACGGGCCCGTCGGCGGGCGGCTCCTGCGGTTCGACGCGCTCCTGCAGACGGGTCTTCTTGGCGGCCGGCGGGGCGGCTTTCGGCTTGCTCGGCTGTCGCTCCAAGTACTCGGCGTCCTCTACCTCGTCCTCGTCCTCCTCGCCGCCTTCCTCCTCGTCCTCCAGTTGGTCGTCCAGCTCGCCCTCACTATCGCCTTCAGCCGCCTCTTCGTCGTCGACCTCCTCCGCGTCCTCCAGCTCGCTGCCGCCCTCCTCGTCGTCCTCGAATTCGACGAACTCGTCCTCCGATCCCAACTCCTCGTCCTGCTCCTCGTCACTCTCCTCCAGCTCGTCGAGCGGCCACTCCTCTTCGGGCTCCTCGTCGGCGGAACGCACTCGCTGGCCGTTCGTCTTCTTAAGGATTCCCTTGGGCGGGGCGTCCTTGAGGATTGGCCGCCCGTCCGCGTCGTAGCGAATTTGGACGTCCTGCGCGTCACCGCCGGCCGCCCGCTTTCGTTTCCGCCGGTCGGCGTCCTCGTCCACCGACACGTGCGGAGCGAACGACTGCAAACGGAACGAGGAATAACAGAAAGAAGGTGGAAGGGAACTCACGACGGAGCCCTCGTTCATTCGCTTCTGCCGCTCGGCCTCCGCTTTTTCGACGCGCTTCTGCTCCAGCTCCGCCTGCTTCACGGGATCCTTGCGCGGGTCGAGGGCGGGCGCCTTCTTGTCGAACTCCATTTGTTGGTACTAAACGAAGGGAAGGAGTGGACAAGAAGAGGAAGGTGAACGAACCAGGGCCATGTAGTCGTCGTCCTCATCCTCGTTGGTCTCCTTGGCACGGCCGAACTTCAGCTCGCCCGCCTCCTTCAACTCGCCGAACTGCTCGTCCAGCTTCTCCCACTGCTCCATTTGGAGTTGGCGATCCCGCTGGCGAATGGCCTTCTGCTGCTTCGAGTTGGAGATGATCTGCTCGAGCATCTCTTTCCTGCAAGCGGGAGATAAACAGGAGGAAAGAGCGGAGGGACGAACCGAGTCAACCGGCGGCCCTCTTCGTCCGTCTTCGTCGGCTTCAGCGAGCCGCCGCCGAAGGACGCCTGCGCGAAGAGCTCGGGGTCGACATCGTCCTCCTCGTTCTCCACGTGGCCGGCACCTCGCTGGAACTTCTCGGCTTCCGTGAGGCGCCCGGCCAAGTGCTCCAACGAGTCCTCTTCGGGAGCTGAACGACAAGTGAGGGAAGATGGAAGGATGGAAGCGAACCCTCGTCCGTCAGCAGGAATTTGTTCTTCTTCTTGTTGAGGAGCGTCTTCCGTTGGGCGATGAAGCGCATGACCGCCTTCTGTTCGTCGCTCAGGTTCGGGTTCTTCTCGCCGATCCGTCGGTCTTTGATCTGAACGCGAGGATGAACGAATGAAGGCAAGGGAAGAACGAACCCGATTCTGTTTGCCCATCAGCTTCAGCTCCTTGCCGATCGTGTTCTTGCGGATCTCGTGCGCCTTCTTCCGAGTGCCCAGCGGATTCCCGTTCGAGTAGCGGCTGGTGCCCACGACCTGGACGAACAAACGAACGAAAGGAAATGATCCTAACGGACGAAGGGGAAGAAACTCACATTCTGCTTTGATTTCACGTATTTCAGGTCGAAAGGATTGGGCTTCGAGGTGGTTGGCTTCTTCTTCGCTCCGAAGGCCTTCGATTTCTTCGCCATTTCGTGCGGATTTGGGCGATTAGTCGAGGGAAATCTGATCGAAAGAAGCGGGGGAGATCGCAGCAATCGCCGCCCAAGAAGTGCGATCTGCGCCCACTAGTTCGCGAACGCGCTCGGTTGTCAGAGAAGCGGCGAAGGCGATGGGCGAGTGTGAAAACGAGTGCCCACCAACTCCCCACTTGCACGTCAGAATTTATTTTCGAGAGGAAAGCGGGGATTTCTGTACAAATAAACGGGGAAGAAAGTTCTCAGGCGTGGAATCAACGGCGACCGGCCTCCTGGTTGATGGGCGAGCGGTCGCGCTTGTCGCTGCCCTCCGAGGGCTCCCGGCCGAGGGCGCACGGATGGACGAGCTCGAGGACAGTGCGGCCGTCCATCTCGCCCGCACTCATCTGCTGCATCACCTTGACGGCCTCCTCCACGGGGTACACCGAGTAGTCGGGCACTTCGATCTCGCCGCGCCCGACCAACTCCAGCAGACGGCGCATGTCCTCGCGGATGCCCCGCTTCACGCCGTGAATCGAGAGGCTCTTCTGCAAGCAGATGGTGAATTGAGGGGAGAAGAGCGGCCACTCGCCTCCAGCATCAAGTCGACGGGCATCTGGACGCGGTTGTTCGCAAGGCCGCCGATCAGCAGGACGCCGCCCTCCGCCAAGCAGTGCAGCGAGCGGTCGATCGTGCGGTTCGAGCTGACGAAATCGAAGACCACGTGCATCCCACGCGGGGCGGCGTCCTTCGTGCGCGCGATCAGGTTCTCCTCAAACTCTGCAGCGAGCAAGTGGGCGGAAAGAAGGCGGGGAACCCACGGCACTCGTCCCACTCGATGCCCGCGTCCGCCCCGCTGTTCTCCGCCTGCCGCAAGCGTTCTTCCTTTGAGTCGGCCACGAAGATCTTCACGCGCCGGTCGTGCACTTGGGCGAGGAACTGCACAAGAGAAGACTGAAGAGAAAGAGGGAGGGAGGTGGGAACCAACGTGTTTGGCGAGGGTCAACACCCAGAGGCCCAAACCGCCCGCCCCGATGATCAGGATGTTGCAACGGCCCATCTCCACGAAGGAGTCGACCAATGGGCGGGCCTGAAGCAAGAAAGGAGTGGACGAGAGAAAAGAGGAGTGCCCACCTGCAAGACGGCGGACATCCCCCACGTGCCGCCCGTCCCCAACGTAGCGGCCACGGCCAGCGAGACCGTCTCGGGCACCTTCAGCAGCGGCGAGAAGTCCGAACAGACGACGAAATCCGCGTAGCCCGCATGGCGCATCTCGCCGGTTGGCCAAACGATCACGCGCTCGCCCAGCTTGAAGCCCGCTTGGGCGTCGTTCACCTCCGAGCCGAACGCCTCGATCTTCCCGGACAGCTCGTAGCCTGAACGAACGGACGATTGAACAGACGGAAGGGGAGGGCGAACCCGGAAAGACGCTCGTGTTCTTGACGCCCGACGTCAGCCGGGGGCGCTGCTTGTGGTGGTGTTCGTCCAGCAGGCACGCGCCCACGTAGCACGTCTGAAAGAACCGATGGAGCGGGAGGAACGAAGGAAGAACGCACTCGAATGCGCACTCCGTTGGGCGGCACTTCGGGCAGCTTCGCCTCCTCGACGAGCTCCACGTGCTTCAGGTCGTCCACGCGGCCCAACCGAATGCGCCGATTCTTCGCGCCCGCACCGCCGACCGTTCGGTTCGAGCTCATCGCTGCGAAATGAAAAGAGGAGGTGGACGTGAGAGGAAAATGGAGCGAATGCGGAAAGTGGTCGTGGATGACTGAGCGGAAGGCAACAAATCGATGGGATTTTTCGCTCTTTCCTCGCCTCTGATGTGCTCTGCGCATTGTTCCCTGTCCTATGGTTTCGAGATTGCAACTGCTTGCTTTGTGCTTGTCCGATCGTTCAGTTCGAGGCGAACGAGAGGTCGAAGAGGCAACCTGTTGCTTCCTTCCACTGGCTGGCGCGCCTCCCGCGCGGAAAGCGGCGCCCTCTTGGCATTCCGCCCGGTTGTTTCGACACGCCGCGCTGCCGTCGCCGCCTCGCGTACGGGCGGCAATTGCGAGCGCCTGTTGTTTCGACTGGCGATCGGAAGATCGCTAGATTTCGTCGGAATCTTCGAGCAATTCGCTCAACTCCTCCTGCTTGTCCGCTCCTTTCGATCATCCTCGCTTGATTGATCGTCTTTGATCCGCGTTTCGATTTTCTTCGCAATTTCTGCCGAATTTTGGGCATTTGGCGAATTGACCGCTCGTCTCTTGCAGATCCTCCGTCCACTCCCGCTCGCAATGGCCACCGAGACGGCGGACGTTCGTGTCGACGAGAACCCGGAGGTCGTGGACGGGAACGCGGAGAACCCGCGCCGTCGCCGCCGCTCCGGTTCGCCCGTGCCGCCCGCCGGGGACGTCGCCAAGCGGGCCCGTTCGCGGTCGCCCGTCGAAGTGCCCACGATCCGCGCGCCGCAGGATTGGGTCGAGAAGCCCGCCGAGCAGCCCGCTGAGCGGCCGGCCGAGAAGCCGAAGACCGGCGGTCTCCTGCAGCGAGTGGGCGGCGCGTACATCCCGCCGGCCAAGCTCCGCCTCATGCAGCAGCAGTTGGAGTCCGACAAGAACTCCGAAGCGTACCAACGGATGAACTGGGAGGTCCTCAAGAAGCACATCCACGGACAGGTGAACAAGGTGAACGTGGAGAACATCGTGGACATCGTGCGCGTCCTACTCCAGAAGAACGTCATCCGGGGAATGTAAGTGGCCTCTTTTCGTTGACTTCTTTTGAGTTCTTCCGTTTGCAGGGGTCTGCTCGCTTCTTCGATCCTCAAAGCCCAAACCTTCTCGCCCACCTTCTCGCACGTGTACGCGGCCCTCGTCGCGATCATCAACTCGAAGTTCCCGAACATCGGCCAGCTGATCCTCAAGCGGCTGGTCATCCAGTTCAAGCGCGCCTTCGCCACGAGCAACAAGGCGCTCTGCGTCACCGTCTGCAAATTCCTCGCCCACCTGGCCAACCAGCGAGTGGCCCACGAGATCGTCGTCCTCGAGATCCTCGTCCTACTGATGGACAAGCCGACGGACGACTCGATTGAGTTGGCGATCACGCTGCTCAAGGAGTCCGGCGAGATGCTCTCGAAGGTCATCCCAAAGGGCCTCCATTGTGAGTTCTTTCCGCTCGATTCCTCCGTTCAGTCCTTTTCGATTTCAGCGGTCTTCGAGCGCCTCCGCGCGATTCTCGAGGACGCGGACACGATCGACACCCGCACGCAGTACATGATCGAGATCGCGATGCACGTGCGCAAGGAGAAGTTCGCCGGCTACCCGGCCGTCATCGAGGCCCTCGACCTGATCGACGAGGAGGACCAGATTTCGCACATGATCGAGCTGGCGCCCGAGGACGGCACGAAGTACGACCCGGAGGTCGGCCTCAACTACTTCAAGTACGATCCGGACTTCGAGCAGCACGAGGAGGAGTACGAGGAAATTCGCAAGAAGATCATCGGCGATGCGGAGGACTCGGACGAGGAGGGCGACGAAGAGGAGGGCGAGGCCGAAGAGGCGCCCGTTCAAGGCAAGCTTTCTCCCTTCTGTTTCGTAGACTGCCCGCTCCTTTCAGAGACCCCGCAAGTGCAGAAGATCATCGACATGACGGAGCAGGACATGGTCGCCTTCCGCCGCAACGTCTACCTCGCGATCCAGTCGTCGTTGGACTTTCAGGAGGCCGCCCACAAGCTGATCAAATTCCACTTGAAGCCCGGCCTGGACGTGAGTCTTCCTCCTTCTTTCTACCCACTCATTCTCGCCCTCTTGCAGGAGGAAATGTGCAACATGATCGTCGATTGTTGTGCCCAGAATCGGACGTACGAGCGCTTCTACGGGCTCCTGGCCGAACGCTTCTGCCGCCTTCGCCTCGAATTCCAGCAGTCGTTCGAGCGGATCGCTCGCGACACCTACCGCACGATCCACCGCTTCGACATCAAGAAGATTCGAATCATGGCCCAACTGGTCGCCCACCTGCTCTCGACGGACGCCATCGACTGGGCGGTGCTGAACGAGATCAAAATGAACGAGAACGACACGAGCTCGGCGGGACGCGTCTACGTGAAGATTCTCTTCCAGGAGCTGAACGAAACGATGGGAATCACGACGTTGTTCCGGAAACTCTACGATCCGTGAGTCCCCTCCTCGCTTGTTCTTCTTTCAATCGTTCTCGTTCGTTGCAGCACGATCTCGCACCACTTCGAGGGCCTCCTGCCGCGCGACCACCCGAACAACACCCGCTTCGCCATCAATTTCTTCACGGTTTGCGGACTCGGCGGCTTGACGTGAGTCCTCCCTTCCGCTTTCCTTTGATTCCCTCGTTTGTTTCCAGGGTTCTGCTCCGCGAGCACTACGAGAAGAAGATGAAAAAGAAGGCGGCGAAGAAGGAGGAAGTGAGCGACTCGTCTTCGTCCTCCTCTTCCGACTCCTCCTCATCGTCCGACAGCTCCAGTGACGGCGACTCGTCCGACTCCTCGTCTTCGTCTTCTTCCTCCTCATCCGACGAGGACGCCCGCCGCAAGAAGAAGGCGAAGAACAAGAAGGAGGCGGCCGGCGGCGACAAACGACGCGAACGGGCCCCCAGCGAGAAGGAGAGCAAGGAGAAGGTGCAGGAGGAGATCCGCCGCCTGGACCTCGAGCGGCAGGCGGAGACCCGCGAGCGCCGCGAACGGAGCGAAGAGCGGGAGCCGCGTCGTCGCGAGGAGACCGCCGAAGATCGCCGCCGCCGTCGTCAGGAGATGATCGAGGGCGAGCGCCGCCGTTTGGGCCTCGAGGACCGCAAGGAGGACGACCGAGCGGACCGCCGCGGCCGCGACGATCGCCGCCGAGAGGATCGCGGCCGCCGGGACGACGAGCGCGACCGTGAGCGTGGAGATCGCCGTCGGGATCGCGACGAGGACCGCCCGGAACGCCGCCGCCGCGATTCCAGCCCCGAGCCGGAGCGCGTGGAGCGCCGTCGCCGGGAGCGCGACTCTCCGGCGAAGGACGAGCGCGTGGACCGCCGGCGCGAGCAGAAACGCAGCGATTCGCCGCCGCGTCGTCGTCGCGAGGCGAGCCCCGAGGAGGAGCGAGTGGAGCGCTCGCGTCGATCGCCGCCCCGCCGCCGCCGTCGCTCCTCGTCGCCGCCGGCCGAACGGCGTCGCGATCGTTCGCGCGAACGCCGCCGCCGGTCGCCCTCCTCGTCGCCCGAGCCGCCGCGCCGCCACCGCCGCGACCGCAGCGACTCGCCGCCCCGCCGTCGTCGCGAAGAACGCCGTCGATCGCCGGAAATCAAGCAGGAGCCCGACGACTCGGATTGATTCAACGCCCTCCCTCTCTTCTTTCCGACCTAACGAACGTTCATCCTTCTTTCTATTCGCCGTCTAATCAACCTCTTTATTTGCGTTAGTCCAATAACCGTCGCCCACTCTCCCCTCTTCGTTTTGTTCATGCCGTTTGTCCGAAGATTCGAGCGAATAAATCATTTGTTGTCAACTCGCGTGTGGCTGAAGGAACAAAGCGAAGAAGGTGGATAGTCTGCAGTGGACGGAAGAACTTCCGAGCCCTCAATGAAACTCTCCACTAGCAGCATGCAGCCATTCCGCTTATCGCTGTCGTCCAGAAAGTAGGGAGCATTCGGTTATCTCCGCTGTGCTCGTGCAAGCCGGGAGTACAAAACGAGCGGCTATTGCGGGCATCTTTGTTCTCCTTCGTGCTTTTGAACTCCCGAATCAAATGAAAACTCGATTCTTCGCAATTTTCCTCTGCTTTCTCGTTGGAAATGCGGCGGTCGTTCGGATGCGCTCGCTGCCAGCCGGCTGGGCGACCGATCCGGCGGGCGGCTGGGAGTTCGGGGGTTCGTTCTTCGTGAGCAAGAATCTCTTCGGTTTGTTCCCGTCTTTCTTTCCGCTCACTTCCTGCATTCAGCCCAAGAAGTGAGCGTGGCCTTCGACCTGGAATCCCCGCTCTCAATCCTCTACGACGCGAACTTCGTCCAAGCGAACGGATGGCCGCAATCCTCGTGGTTCGCCTACTTCCAGCCGGCCGACTCGCTTTCGTTCGCCACGCAGAACATTTCTTTCGAGCACGAGTACGACGGAGAGACGCAGGAACGAAAGACGACCGTAGGGGGGATTTGGGCGGCGGACGTCGTGCAATTCGGCTTTGAGGTTCGTGATCAACAGATGGAATCAAGGGGATCTTCTTGCAGTCGGCGGAAGACGCGAAGCCGATCGCCTACAACGCGTCCTTCGGTTTGGTCCAAAGCGGCGACCACTTCCTCCCCGCCGACACGCAGCTCGCCTTCACCGGTCGGCTGGGCGTCTCGCTGAACGGCAGCGAGGAGAACTGGACGGTGCGGGCCCTCAGGCAGGAATACGACGGGCTGTTGACGTTCGGCGTTTCGTGAGTCCACTCCGTCCACTTCTTTTACTTCATTCAGTGCAGGGGCAACGATTTCTACTTGGGGTTGGGCACGAGCGACCTGCCGATTTGCGACCCGTCCGGAGCGAGGGTGGAGGACGTCGTGGACACGTCGAAGGAGATCGGGAAGCAGCAGTGGCAGGTGGAGGCCGACGGGTTCGTCTCGCTCGCTTCTTTCTGCCCATTCGAATCGTCCGCTTCAGGTGGGACTTCGGGAGGTTCGCCCACTCGACGCCCCAATTCCTCCGCTTCACACTCGCCACTCCGTTCGTCGTGGCCCCGCAGGCGACCTTCAACTCGATCGTGAAGCAGCTGGGCGCCTACGAGGAGGGCGGGCGCTACGTGGTCGACTGCTCGCAAGCGACTGCAGGGCCCACTTTGAGCTTCGAGTTCGCCGCGTGGGATCTGAGCATTCGAGCCGCCAATTACGTGCAGAAAGACGAGCAGACGGTCGGTCCACTTCTTACTGCTTGATCACAAGCCGTGGGTTCAGAACGAGTGTTTTCTGTTGATCCGCCCGTCCGACTCCGCCGACAACACCGACCATTGGGCCGTCGGCTCCCAGCTGCTGCGGGCGTTCTGCCTCTCGCTGGACTTCTCCAACGCCCGAATCACGTTCCAACCGTTGAAGAAGTGAACGAACGAAAGAAATAAATCGAGGATTCTCGACCGGCGGAGAGGAAAGAAGCCATCAACTGACAAAGGAATGAATTGGACGATCATTTGCATAAGAACAAATGGAAGAGCCCAAAAGGAGTGGTCCACTCGCAAGTGTGCACTCCCCACTCGACTGGGCGCCTCTCCCGCACGTGCCCGAAGAATGCCGCTGCGCAGCGAGGAGTCCGTTCTGCTGCTCGGCGTTCTGCTCGCGCTGTTCCTCTTCCTGCTGCTCGTGGCGGTCGGCGTCCGCTCCGCCTTCCTCGTGGCCCGCCGCCGCTCGCGAGTGGCCGTACCGCAGTGTCCGGAGTGCCGCTGCCCGCCCGTGAAGAAGGACGTCGAGGGAGGACTGCTGGTGAGTGCCCGTTTCGTTCCTCTTCCTCCCGTTCACTCCAATCGTTCAGCCGCCCGCCCGTCCGATGTCCACGTCGCCGGTCGACAGCCGCCAGCCGGAGTTCTCGGCTGAGTCGGCCGCCTGCACGCCGCTCGTCCGCTCGGCGGAGACGACGGCCGCGGCCGACTGCCCGAAGGCCCGCACCGGCTGCTCGCTGAAGGGCCACCGGCCGGAGGAGCCGCCGGCCGACGAGCCGAAGACGCCCGCCGTCCAGCCGGTCGCTCCCCAACGCCCCCGCGTGACGTTCGCCGATCCCCTCCATTCGATCGTGTCTGACTGTGAGTTCCCCTCCTTCCTCCATCTCTCATCCGGTCGGGTGTTTGCAGCGAACTTGAGCGTTAAATCGCGTTCGGCCCGTTGATTCCACTCACTTCTCGTCGGCTGTCTGCGGAATAAACCGAGTCGATGCTCTTTCGGACTTTTGGGAAGAAGCGGAGTGTTTGGTGCTTGTATGTTGGGGTGTTCGTTTGCGTCGCGGTGCGCGTTGCGCAGAACAAAAGGGTGGCCAGATGAAGATCAAATAAAAAAGTCGATGCTTGGAAGTCTCTATCGGCAGGTAAAGAAAGATGCTGATCGTTGCTCGACTCGGTTTTTGACCAGTTCTTTTTCCTGCTGTTCGGCAATCGACCGCGTCCTTTCGTTCTTGTGTCGTTGCTTGTTCGATCCAATGGCCATTCTCAACACCAGCGTGTGACGGCGCTTCGCGCCGTCCCCAGCTGGGGGAGTCGTTAGACTGGTGCGTATCGAATGCTTTTGTCGACTGTTTGACAAATCGATTGCTCGTCGCAACGCGAGAACGCCGCGTCGCGCGCGTCACAACCTCTGTGTTTGATCGAAACTCGGCATTGTTGACGGTTTCTTTCTAAAGACTGCCTGCTCACTTCAATCTGCTCTTCAAACACCAAAGAAAAAGAATACGAACAGCGAATGCCGTTTGGAAATGCACTTTGAGTACAACGGCGCGCCCAGCGTTATCCGCCACCGGCAAACAACGTTCAAGAGTCTGCGTCAATCCCAGCAAGCGGAAAAAATAAATGCTGGTTGCAGCGCTCAAAGAAATCAACCGCGAAGCTCGAGTGCAAGTGCCCATCACAGCAAGGTCAATCACTCCTCGGTAACTAACGGTTTAAAAATTTCAAACGGTGATAAGGAGGGCAACTACGTGCTTGACATTTCGGCCAAGTTTTAGAAGAATCCGTCCATACGTGGCCGATTCCGCCCGCTGTTTGCGCGATTTCGTGCATCGCGGTTGCACGAGTGCGAGGGCCAAGTGGTCCAAGTCAGCAACACCGCATATACGCAGTCTCAAAGAGCGCAGTCTGCCCTTTCAAATGAGCCCACATGCATGTCATGACGTCAAGAGTGGAAGGAGAACGGCGGGATTGAAATTCGCCAAAATTTTCAAACCGACACCCGATTTCTTTTCCATGAGCCTGACTTTCTGGCAACTCCTCCCGACTCAAATGCGGGCTTAAAAGATGCGCAAGACCTTTTTCTAGACAGTATTTTTTTTGTTTGTCAGATAAACTTCCAGAAGCCGAGAACGGCGCCTCCGAGCGCGGACCTCTTCGATTTTCCGCCCCGACCTTTCGAGTTTGAGCGATCACAACTTTCTTCAACAACGTTTCCTGATGATGCCGTCAATTGATAAAATGTTCCTCGTTTCAAGACGCATCTTTTCGTCCACAGCGCGGGTGAATTTGGCCGTGCGCGAAAAACGGTACGTTGCGGAACGTTGGCACGGAACGTTGAACGTGCCCGCCGGCGGTCGAAATGCACATTTTCGGATTTCGCGCATGCAACTTCCTCTAGCCAGAAAAAAGTTCACCTCGATTAAACCAACGGCTAAAAAGTTGAGGGCGCAAAGGGGACAGACAAACGCACCGGTTAGCGCCGTTTACGGGGGGAGCCATCAAGTGCGTTTTCAACTCGTTTATCGGACAGGACAGAGAACAGCGGAGAGAAAGCACTTGGGAATCACTTCTTTTTGTCCGCGCCGAACACGTCGCCCTTGACGCCGGCCAGCGTCTAAAACAAAAGAATGAAGCAGAGATTAGAGGGGAAGACTCACTTGGTAATTGGGGTCGTGGGTGCCCGCCTGGAAGGAGGGAGGGATCAAGAGGGAGGACTGCCTTGCTCCCACCTTGGCGTCCTTGTTGTCGGGCGCCTTCGGACCGCCGCCGGCCGCCCCCTTCTTCTTGTCGGCGCCGAACACGTCGCCGCCCACCTATTTCTTCTCAATAGACCTCTTTTAAAGGAGGATTCTTACGCCGGCGAGCGTCTGGTAGTTCGGATCGTGCGTTCCGGCCTGCAACCGACGAGACGATCAGTTGTGTTCCCCTCGCCCACTCACCTT
Source organism: Aphelenchoides fujianensis (assembly GCA_024699865.1). Taxonomy (NCBI): domain Eukaryota; kingdom Metazoa; phylum Nematoda; class Chromadorea; order Rhabditida; family Aphelenchoididae; genus Aphelenchoides; species Aphelenchoides fujianensis. The sequence goes on along the minus strand of JAMPIO010000138.1, from coordinate 202,918 downwards.
CGCGTCCTTGTTGTCCGGCGCCTTGGGTCCTCCGCCGGCCGCCTTGCCGTCGGCGCCGCCCTTCTTGTCCGCCCCGAACACGTCGCCTTTGACGCCCGCCAGCGTCGAAAGAAGAAGACGGAGAGTTAGCGGAGGTTGTCAAGAGGACTCACTTGGTAGTTGGGGTCGTGCGTTCCGGCCTGCAACAAGCGAGGGTAAGGGGAAAGAGGGATGAAGTGGGTGCCTTGGCGTCCTTGTTGTCGGGAGCTTTGGGGCCGCCGGCAGCGCCGCCCGCCGGGGCCGCGGCGCCCTTCTTGTCGGCGCCGAACACGTCGCCGCCCACGCCGGCGAGCGTCCAAAGAGGCAGGGGAAGGATGAAACAGAAGGGAGGGGGGGAGCTCACTTGGTAGTTGGGGTCGTGGGTGCCGGCGACGCCCCCCTGGGCAGGCGGTTTGGGACCGCCGCCGGCCGGCTTCTCGCCCGCGGCCTTCTTGTCCTCGCCGAACACGTTCCCGCCGCAGCCGGCCAGCCTGAACGGACTGAGGTGTGGGTGGAGGGCGGGGGACGAACGTCTGGTAATTCGGGTCGTGAGTGCCCGCCATCCCGCCGCCGGCCGTCGGCGCCTTAGGTCCGCCCGCCGCCGCCGCGGGGGCCGCGCCGCCCGCCCCGCCGGCCGCCTTGTCTCCTGCAAACCGAAAGGAGTGAGCGGAGAGGAGAGCGCGCACCTCCGAACACGTCCTGTCCCATTCCGGCCAGTCTAAAGGGGCGAAGAAGTGAGTGGAGAGCGGAGGGACGAACGTTTGGTAGTTGGGGTCGTGCGTTCCGGCGATCCCACCCTGGGCAGGCGCTTTGGGTCCGTTGGCAGCCGCGGGACTCGCCGCTCCTCCGGCCGCACCGCCGGCCGCCTTGTCCGCGCCGAACACGCCGCCCTCGAGGCCGGCCATCGTCGAAAGAAGATGGAGAGTGAGCGGAGGTTGTGAGGAGGACTCACTTGGTAGTTCGGGTCGTGAGTGCCCGCCTGCAACCAAGGAGGGAGTGAGTGGAAGGAGGAGAGAAGTGAGCGAACCATCCCGCCGGTGGTCGGCGGCTTCGGCCCGTCGGCGGCCGGCGAGGGCGCTCCCGAGGGCGCTCCGCTGGCCGACGGGGCGCCCGGAGCGGCGGGCGGGGCGTTCGGAGCGGCGGCGGGCGAAAAGGCGGGCGGCGCGTTCGGGTCCGCCGCCCGCACGGTCTCGTTCTTCTTCTGCAGCGGCGGAAGGGCGAGAGTGCGCGGCGGCCGTCCACTCACCTTTTTGCCTCCGCACTCCGCGATCACGAACGCCGCCGACGTCGCGCCCGCCAGCACCGCGGAGGCGACGCGGCCGCACGCGACGAACAAGTCGGTGGATTCCATTCGCTTCGCGTCGGTCGGAGAGGAGAGGCGGAGACGAGCGATCGGCACTGAACAACTCGCGAAGAGTGAAGACGAGCGAACGAATCGCCCCCGAGGTCGACTTTCTTCCCATGCAAATTCGTCTGGTGGATGCAAATTCGATGAGTGTTCTTGACGACGAATGTTCCTTACGGCTCCACAGCCTCGTTTATTCACCAGCACAAGGAGGATCTACTGGGGCAGATGCGGGGTGCCGTCCTCCTTCTCGAAGACGCAGCCGAGGCGCCGGACGGCCTCCGCCTTGCTGGTGGGCGTCCAGAGGGCGCGGGCGGGCCGCTCGACGTCGTCGGAGGGCGCGTAGTAGAAGGCGACGAAGTGCTTGTTGGGCGGCGGGACGGCCTTCGCGCTGAAGGTGACCCGGATGCCGACCGTCTCGCCGGGCGCGAGGAAGCCGAGCGACGGCCGGATGCGGAAGAGCTCGTTCGACGTGCAGCGGATCTTCAAACGATCGATGAGGGGAGCGAAGGGCGGAGGGAGGGACCTTGAACTGTGCCGGATGGCTGTCGGGTTCGAGAGCTGCACCTCGGCGACCACCGGCTCCTCGGTGAGCACGTCGCCGCGGAACACGAGACGCGGCGGCTCGATCCGCAGCTGGAACTCCGCGTCGCCTGGCCGGCCGCCCAGCGCGTCCGGCGGCACTGCAAGCGGCGGACGGTGAGGGAACGAAGCAGAGGGGACTCACAGGCGGCCGCGCGCTGCTCTCCGCTCGAGGGCATCCGAAAGAGCGGCCGCTTGCTGGCGGCGGGAAATGGAGAAATGGAGTGAAGAGGCTGCAGTTTGGAAATGACTGGTCTCGTTGTCGCTGCCCAGCAGGACTGAGCGCCGTATGGTTTTGTTCGAGTACAAGAGCTTGTGTTCACCACTTTACCGCACGTTTATTCCAGAAACGAACACAACGCGGATATCAACTCGGCAACTAATCGATCGTGATGACGTCTGCTTCCTCTTCGCTCTCCGACTCCTCGCTCTCCCACTCGCCGTCTTCTGATTCCTCCTCGTCGGACTCGATTTGTGTCCGTTTGCTCGGAACAGCCTTGGATTGGACGGCGGCGAAGTTCGTGGTCAGATTCCGCAGCTGGTCGTACTGCTCCTACAAAAGTGAAGATGTTTATTGAAAGGGATCAAGAATCTCACTGCTGGGATTTGCACGGCTTCTCTTGTCTTCCGATCGGCTATGTCCCGCACAAAATTGTGGATTGTGGACTCGTGTCGCTCGTGCTCTCGATTGGTCGAGCCCGATCCCGCACACCGAGCAGAGGAACTTGTCGCGAATGTCCGTGTGTGCTGCGGTGTGTCGTGTGCCCAGCATCGCAAGCAACATTCCGCACCTGTCGCAGTTCTGCGCGAGAAATCAAGACAAATTTCGGAAGAAAAAACGTACCCCGTCACCTCGCCCGGGTTTCGTTCGCTTGAAAAATGGTTCCTCGGCGTTCTTTGCTGTCATCTGCACATTCGCAATGTTTGTTCCCACTTGCGTAAAGTTCTGCAGGTGGCTCTGCAAGATGCAGACGTCAAACAAAGAAGGCGACTGCCGACAAACCTCCGGAATTTTGATGGCTCCCTTGTAGGTTTTGTCTTTAGCACTCCGTTCGAATCCGTGATGCTTCTTTTCGTGAAGATTTCGGTGAGTGCAACATGCAAACGATGTGCCGCACAACGAACAAGAATAACCGCCCATTTTCGAATGTGCCTTGCAATGGTCCGTATAAACATTGAACTTGTTGGTAATAAAACCACAAGTTGTGCACACAAACTATAGTAGAAAAAGGGTTATTATCGATGGAAGTAAGCGGTTTTAAAGTTTTCAACACTGGTAAAGACCCAAACGCACACTTACCCGTGCAGTCCCGTCGTTGACCGCTTTTGCCTCCGTTTGAACCTCCGCAAAGTTTTTACCAACTTGCGTGTACTTTTCCAGCTCGTTCTAAGAAAATCAATGATAAAAAGTAAGACTAGCGTCCGACAAACCAATGGGATCTTAATGGTCCCCTCGAATTGTTTAAAACCTTGCGGCCGTTTAAATCCGTGTTGTTTTTGTTCGTGATTGTTTCTGGCCTGACCGAAGTTGAACACCAGACCACAAAACGAACAACGAAAGCCGTGCGTCTTCGAATGCGCGTCCAAATGCTGCCGGTAATGCTTCAGATTGTCGGTCCCGTAGCCGCACACCGCACACTTGAACTAAAACAAAAGTAAGTACCTACTCGTACGAGAGCTTATTGTCCTGGAAACGTACCCGTGATTTTGCAGCCTCTCCGGCGGCTTTTGCCATCTGTTGGATCTCCGCGAAGTTTGTTCCCACCTCATTGTATTTATGTGAATTGCTCTAAAAGTCACCGCTTCAACAAGCAGCTTAATGCGGACAAACCGGCAGGATCTTGATGGCACCCAGGTACGTTAGGTCCTCCGCCGATCGTTCGAATCCATGCTGTTTCTTCTCGTGTGCATTCCGATTGCCGCTGAAACCGTAGAACACGCCGCAAAACGAACAACGAGAGCCGTTCGTTCTCGAGTGGCCGTTCATGTGCCCGCGGAAGTGAGAAAGGTTTTTCGTCATGAAGCCGCACGTTGAGCACGTGAACTAAACTCGAACATCTTTGAGGTTAATCCATGAGGTTCACTACCCACCCGCCGTTTCGCCGCCTCGCCGACGATTTTGGCGTCCGCTTGAACCTCCGCAAAGTTCGTACCGACTTGCTTGTACTTCTTCAGATCGCTCTAAAAGGCAACAACGTCCAGCAAAAAATCGCTGTCCACAGACCAACGGAACCTTGATGGCGCCTCTGTCCTTTTTGTCGCTGTCTTGCCGCTCGAATCCGTGATACCTTTTTTCGTGCGTGTTCCGAATGGGATTCGAATCGAAGAAAACTCCGCAAAACGAGCAGCGAAAGCCGTCCGTCTTCGCATGGCAGTTCAGATGAAACTGAAGAAATCGTTGACACTTAGCCACAAAGCCGCAGGTTGAGCACTGGAACTGAAAGATAATAGAGAAATACGGAAGAAAACCTGAGGACGTACGCGGCCTGTCTCGCATCCCAAGTCCGACTCGTCAGTGGAGCTGACCGACGCGCAGTCGTCCACAAAGTCGTCTGCATCCGACGGCGATGAAAATGGCTGGACGTTCTTGGCTTCTGTCTCTGAGAGTGAACTCCCGTCTTCCTCGACCTCGCCCGCTCTCGACCGCTCCACAATTGCGTCTTGTTGTCTGTCAACTTGTTCGACATCGCTGAAAAAAATAGCTGGTCGTTCTTCTAACGCGCTTCCCTCACCCGACTTCCTGTTTGATTCGCTCGTCGGTAACTTTCGAAGAACCCGTGCGCTTCTTCTTCTTCTTGCGCTTTCGTCGAGTGGTCTCGTCGGCCGCAGGCTCTCACTTGACTGCCACGTCGATTGAGGTATGCACTTGCGGCTGCTCGCCGGCATTCGCGGCATTTTGCGGCTGGATCGCAGGAGGCGGTGGGGGAACTCGTTGAACGGAAGGAGTTTCCGTTGGCTCTTCGCGCTCGCCATCCTCGTCGATGATCACGACGGTCGGAGGGCCCGTCCGGCGGCGTTTCTCCAGCGGTGCGCGCATCGGTTTGTACTCGAAGGCGTCCAGGTCCTCCTCGTACTGCCGCTGCTGTGCGCGAGTGCGCTTTGTGAATACTGGGCCGGCCATCTCTGAAATTCGCGCACACTGATCTTGCTGACGGCAATGCGGATCGCGGAAATCGAACGGCATCAAAACGCTCACCAGAAAGAGCGCGGATCGTTGGATTTAACGAAAGCGCGCTGCGTTTCGGTGGGCGGCTTTTGGCGCGCGAATCTGCGGGCGAATTGACCGCGGGGGGCGGCGATCGGCCTTCACGGTCAACGGACAAGCCGACGATCCATTGAGAGAAGGGAGAACAAAAGAAACAACCGCGGGTAGTCACTCAAACAAAGACCATCCAACCGACTACTCGTGTGGCGCTCCATCGCGTTTCACACGGACTTCCCCACTCGCCGCTTGCATTCGAATGAAGGAGTGCCGTTTGCCGCCGCGCACCTCCGCCTGCTCCTGCAATCAGGTTCGGAGATCTCCGGTGTCCCCGTTCGGGCTCCCCAGCTCGTCGAAAGGAACAAGCGGGAACGAAGAAAGAGCAATCGGATTGCAGGACGGAGATGAAAGCGCTTAAAGTGTGCTTGAACAACGGAGAGAAATCAACGAAACAAAAGAGTGGGCCTTCCTTCTGGGTAGCTAATTTCCCTCGTCGCTCAGTCAACTACCGACATAAACCAACCCTTTTGCCGTCTTTGGCAGTCAACCGTCTATCCAAGTGTTTCAAAGGAACAAGCAGTACAAATAGACTCTATGGAATAGAACGTTGGCCACAATTAAGTAACGAGTTTATTCAAAACAAACAACAACAATCAACCATCTTCAATCATTCGGTCATGGCCGCAACTTCCGAGTGTTCGTCGCCCGATTCTCCCTCGTCGGATTCGAAGAGCGGCCGTTTGTGCGGGAGTTCGCGGTCGTTCGCGTTGATGATCCGCACTTCCTCCTCGCTCATCATCTCCTCCAGTTTGGGCTCCAGAAACAGCAGTCGTTTGACCCGTTTGGTCGTCTTCTTCTTCCGGAAGCGACGCTCCACACGCTGCGGGTAGTCGGCCGTGCGGCGAGCGCTCAATTCGGTCCGCTTGCTGGGGACAGCCGCGCACTGGACGGCGGCGAAGTTCGTGGTCAGATTCCGCAGATGCTCGAAGTGGTCCTGCAAACAGAATCGAAGGTAAAACCACGAAAGTAAAGCGACAACCTTTGAGAGGCGAATCGCTTCCTTCGTTTGCCAGTCGGCCATGTCGCGCACGAAGTTGTGGACCGTAGACTCGTGATCTCGCCGGTATCTGGCCGAGGTACGGCCGATGCCGCACACCGCGCAGCAGAACCTCCCCGCTCTGTTCGTGTGGACCTTTCCGTGCGAAGGGAAGCGCGTCCGGACACCGCACTCTTTGCACGGCTGAAGAAACAAGTGGAGAACGCTTAGCGGACCGAAACGCACCCTCACCGCTCTGCGGATTGAAGAGCGCACCGCGCCCGTCCGCTTCGCGAAGCTCTCGCCGGCGTTCTTCGCGTCCGCTTGGAGCTCCGGGAAGTTTGTGCCCACGCGTTTGTACCGCCCCAATTCGTCCTGTAGAGCAGCGTAAAGGAAATGGAAGGCATATCAACACATACCAGTGGAATCATGATGCAGCCGTTAAACGTTTGGTCGGCAGCTTCTCGTTCGAATCCGTGCTGCGCTCGTTCGTGTCCGTTTCGATGGGAACTTTTTCTGTAGAACACGCCGCAAAAAGAACACTGGAAGCCTCGCGGCCTCGAGTGTCCGTTCACGTGATAGCGGAAGAGCTGCGGATGGTTGGACCAAAAGCCGCACGTCGTGCATCGGAACTGAACGAAACAAACGAGTGGATTCCGCAAAGAAAACCCAAAGCTCACCCCTTTGTTCGCGACTGCGCCTTCTGCCTGGATTTCGGCGAAGTTCGTTCCCACTCGCGTGTAGTTGTGCAGATCATCCTGAAAGCGGACAAATGTCGAATAGAATCCAAGGCTTCACCAACCGAAGGGATTTTGATGGCGACCCGAACTCGTCGGTCGGCCTTTTGGCGTTCGAAACCGTGCTGAGCTCGTTCGTGCCCGTTTCGATCGTAACTGTTTTTGTAGAGCACACCGCAGAAGGAGCAACGAAACCCGTCCGTTCGCGAATGCCCGTCCACATGCCACTGGAGACGTTGAGCGGTGATGGCCACAAAGCCGCACGTCGAGCAGGTGAACTAAAAGCGAGAGTGGAAGACGGTGGAAGGAATCAAACAAGTACGTGGAGCGTTCCATTCAGTGGCCTCATTCCTTTAGGGGGCAGTTCGGACTCTTTGTCGGACCTCGCGAGAACTTGGTCTTTGCGGCGGGGCGACGGATCCTGAGGGAAGATTGAAACGAGGAACACGAAGAGCTCACTCACGACTGCTTTCGATTGAACCTGCTCGAAATTTCGTGGAAGCACACCCAACGCGTGGATTCGCAGCTAAAAAGTCCGTTTTAATCGAAGACGCAACTCGAAAGCCCACCGCAGTCAATCGGATGGCCCCCTTCGATTGGCGATCCTCTTCTTGTCGATCGAAGAAGTGGAACCGCTTTTCGTGAGCGTTCCGCTCGTTTGCTTGGAAGAAACGAACTCCGCAGCACGAACACTCGAACCCAACAGCCGAGTGCCGGGCGATGTGCTCGATGATGCTCGTCCCACTCGGAGAGTTGAATCCGCAGTGGTGACAGGTGAAACGCTGGCCGGGAGACGCCGTCGCCTGAATTGACTCGTGCAAACGAATAAAAATGAGCTCGATCACCTCCAACTGCCGGCTGATGGCCGCTCGAATGTCGTCGGCAGTCGCGTCCGGCAGGTCGTCCGGCCGCCTCGAAACGGCGGCCAACCGCTGCACTTCCGCGAACGTTGCGTCGAAGTTCTTCAAGCTCTGGAGTTGTTCCTGCAATCCTCGGATTAATGGGCCTTTTTTGCTTTGTGTGCGCTCACCCGCGCGACTCGGACGACGCCCGGCTTTCGCACGTCCCACTCAAAACGGCGGAAGTCGTGAGTCTTCGCCTCGTGGGCCGAACGGAGCGGAACGCAGACGAACGACATGCCGCAGATCGCGCAGACGCAAAGGCCTTCGGAGAGCGCTTTGCGGACACCCGAAAGATCCGACGTTGGAACGCTTGCCGCCGATGCGTGGACGGGCGGCTGTCGATTGGAAACCGGTGGCCGAATTTGAGCGCGAAAGACCTGAAAGACGACGGCAATCAACCCCAATCAATAAAAAGGTTCACTTACATTTGGCCGGGCGAAAGGCGCTTGTTGGTTCGGACGAACGGGCACCACCACACGCCGTACAACGCCGTTGGACGAGCAAGATTCGCCCGCTCCGCCCCCGTTTGCGGACATTCCGGGCGGGTTCTGGTGGATGGAATCGAAGAAGCCGTAGCCAAGGCTAGAATCCGTAGTCACGGCATCGTTCTTCTGAACCGAGATCTCTTTCGAGCCTTGCTTTACGCAACGAATTACGAATTACGAATTACGAATTACGAATTTATTCGGTTCAACCAAGTAAAAGACAATTGCGAGATTATCTAATGGCTTGGTGCGAATACGTCGACAGTTCCTTCCATTCGAGCCGGTCCTGCGCGAGTTGTTGCCATTGGGGTCCAAGGGTTATGTCCATGTCCTTGCGCCATCGGTCGGGGGGACGTCCGGCAGTACGCCTGAGGTCGTACGGCCACCAGAAGGTCGTGCGCGTCGCCCATCGATTGTCCGTGCGTCTGGCCACGTGTCCGGCCCACGCAAACTTCCGTTCCAGTGCGTCCTCGACCGCGTCCTTGAATCGGGTCCGCGCTCGAATGTCCGCACTTGGCACGCGCTCGCGTAGGCTCACTCCGAGGGTCCGCCGTTCCATCGCCCGTTGGGTCGTCGTGAGGCTCGTCTGTTCGCTCTTCCGCATCGTCCAGGTTTGAGCGCCGTAGTTGAGTGCGGGGAGGATCGTCGAGTTGAAGAGTTGGGCGCGGATCGTGACGTCGGGCATCTTCTTGAGCACGTCGGCGATGTTCTTGAATCCGAACCACGCGGCCGAGCGTCGTCTGCGGATCTCCCCATCGACCTCGTGCTCGGGGGTGAGTTGCTGCCCGAGGTAGACGTATTTGTGCACGAGTTCGATGGGTTCTCCGTTGAGCACGATCGGTCCCGTTCCGTGCGCGGCGCTGCAGTGACGATTAACCATTACCTGCGTCTTCTTCCGGTTGATCCGAAGTCCGATTCGGGGGCCGGCATCGTCGAGTTCGCGCAGCATCCGCTCGGCGGTTCGCGGTCCAGGAGCGAAGAGCACGATGTCATCGGCGAATCGGAGGTGGTGAAGTCGCTCGCCGTCGATTGGAATCCCGTAGTCCTCGTTCCAGTCCCAGTCGAGTGTCCGGAAGACGTCTTCGAGGGCGGCAGTGAAGAGCTTCGGGGAGATTGTGTCTCCCTGTCGCACTCCACGTCGCACGGGCACGTCGATCGGGCGGGCGAACAGTTGGAACGTCGTTGAGCAGTCCGTGTTCGTGTTGAGCAGCGTGCGGACGTACTTCGGCGGGATGCCCTGGCGGACGAGGGCGTTGATCACCGCGTTGATCTCCACGGAATCAAACGCCTTCTCATAGTCCACGAACACGAGGCAGAGCGGTTGCTTCAGCTCGCGGTAGCGCTCGAGGACTTGGTTGACCGTCTGGAGGTGGTCCGCCGTCGAGTATCCGCTTCGGAATCCCGCCTGCTCGCGTGGTTGTTGCTCGTCCAGTTGGCGCGTCATCCGGTTTACGAACACTTTCGTGAAGAGCTTGTACACCGTCGGGAGGAGGGCGATCGGGCGGTAGTTGCGGAGATCTTCCAAGTCGCCTTTCTTCGGAAGGATCACGGTGCGGGACGTCTTCCACTGGGGCGGCACGTCCTCCTGGTCCAGGCAGTCGTTGAAAAGCTTCACGATTGCCGACACAAGAGTCGGACCGCCGTTCTTGAGCACCTCGTTTGTGATCCCGTCCGGTCCTGGCGCCTTGTCGTTCTTCAGGCACTCCACAGCCGCGCGCACTTCGGAGGCGATGATGGGCGGGATCGGCTCGTCTTCGCGGGGGTCGGCAAGAAGCGGGACATCGACTTTCGATGCAAAGAGATCTGTGTAGAATTCCTTGCATCTCCGGTCGATGTCGGCGCGCGTCGTGAGTGTCGTCCCGTCCTCGGCTTTGAGTGCCCGCATCGTTCCGACTTGTTGCCGGAGTTCACGCTTGCACTTCTTGAGCGATCGGCGGTTGGCGGCGGCTTGCAGGAGCTTCTGGATTCGGAACGTCTCGTGATCTTCCTGGACCTTGCGGCGGATGAGCTTTGAGAGTTCGACGAGTTCCACTGGGTTTGAGACGTAGTTCAGCTCCCCTCTCCGCTTGAGCAGTTGGTGGGTCTCTTCCGTCAGGCGCGACGGCTTCTTCGGCTTCGGCACCATCGCGATTTCGACGCACTTCTGCAGCCGTTCCTGGAACTGGTTGAACTTACCCTCGAGGGAGCCGTTCAGATTCCAGTCGCGCGAGTTGATGGCGCGCTCGAGAAGGGCCGAGTTGAAGGTGCTTGCCTTCTGGACGTGCTTCTTGCGCCGGAAGATCATCGGGAGGCTCAGCGTGAAGCGCACGGGGCGATGGTCGGATCCGAACTTGAGGCGGTCGATGACGTCGTATCGTCGGACGAGGCGGCGGTCCGAGATCAACCCAAAATCGATCTCGTGCCGCGTTTGTCCGTTGATTGATCGGTACGTCCATCGTTGCGCGTCGCTCTTTTGGAAGAGGGAGTTGATAATGAAGAGCTTCTCGCCTTCCGCGAAGTCTGCCATCATCTCTCCGAGCGGCGTCCAGTCGGGTCCGGTGAATGGGCCCATGTAGCGCTCGATCGTCCGCGGTCCGAGTTGGGCGTTGAAGTCGCCGATCACCATCTTGTGCGTGGCCGGCTGGTTCAGGGCGTCGTGGACATCATCGTAGAACTTCTCGTGGTCCTCCAGCGTGTATTTGGGTCCGGAGTGAGGGACTTTACGCAAATTCCGTCGAATTCTTCACGCGAATCGCAGAGGACGCCGAACTCGAGTCGAATGGTGGACGGTGTTTCGGCCATCGATTTTTTGGGCCACAACGCGTCTTCTTCGAGCATTGGGGGTGCGAGCTCGAGCTCAACGCTTCTTTCGGTCTTCTGCTTCTTCATTGCGGACGAGCTCAAAGCAATCCATCGCTTGTTAGTTTGTTCAGGTCTTGAAAGTCGGGCTGCTGAGTGCATCTTTTTGGCTGCAAAGTACGGTGTCCATTGAAGGTGGTCGAGTGTCGATTGGAAACGACGCCCGAGCTTGCGCAACGCGTCAGCGGGCGGCACTTCGACGAACAGCCGGCCGATGGTCCGGTCGTTGTGTGCGATAAGAGCAGTGCTGCGAAAGCAGGAAAACTGACCACAAGGCTGCTTTTGAACGACCACTCGCCCACCACTGCGCACTCGACACAACGCCCCTGCCCGCGGTCATCGTAAACGGGGAGGGCGGGTGGTGGAGAGCGGACTCCGCAGTGCCCATTCGCCTCATTTGAGCAGTTCCCTCCATTCAACCTCCTCGCTCTCCCAAATGTCCACCTCGAAACGCCCGACTGCCAGCCCGAATGCGGGGAGTTTGAACAAGCGGCAACGAGTGGCCGGGTCCGACATGGACGCACCGTTCGAGCAGGATGTCGCTCAACTCAAGGCGACGATCCTGCGAGAGGCGAAGGCGGGAAAAGTGAGTTCTCTTTACTGCCATCAATCAATCTCCTTCTTTTGCAGCCCTTCTGCCTGCAATGCGGAATGGACTGCGGCACGGAGACCGGTCGGCAGCGCCATGCGGAGCTGCACAAGACGGAGACGAACGACGAGCAGACGGACGGCGAGCAGACGAACAACCAGTTCGTGTGCAGCGTGTGCGGCGTCTGCCTCAAGAACCAAACGCTGCGCAATCGGCACGAGAAGGACAAACATCGCGTGAAGCGGACGGGCAGTGATGTTCGCTCGACGGAGGCGATCGCGCTGACGGTCGTGAGTTCTCGCTCGTCGCGCCCACTTTCTCACTTCCTTGCTGCAGGATCAAGTGGAGGAAGTTGTGAACGTGGGCTTCGGCCTTCTGCACGTTCAGCGCGGCACTCGGACTTTCGACGCCCAACTGACCGCCCCGATCGTCGCCCGGATGCTCAGCCGGCCGAAGGCGAAGGGCCCGCAGGTGAGTCGCCCGCTTTCTTCATTCATTCTCCTGCTCCTTCCAGCTGGACTGCGCCGAGTGTGACATCCACTTCAACACGCACTCCAAGCGCAGCAAACACGAGGCCGCCCACGCGCCGCTCCTTGGGCCCTTCCGTTGCGCCGTCTGCGGGATCTTCGAAGCGACAGCGCTCAAACGGAACCGTCATGAGCGCGACGTCCACCTGTTTGAGCGACCGGACAACGCGCGCAACAAAAAGGGACCAGTCGCCATCCCACTGGTCAGTCCTCTCGCTCCTCGACGCCCACTCATCTGATTTTCAGGAACAGCGCGATCGATTAGAGAGAGTGGGCACGAACATCGACCAGCTGAGCCGAGCGGCGGCCGCCGGCGAGGAGAACGAGCAGCGGGACGGGCAGAGGGGCGAGGAGGACGAGGATTTCGGCTCGGTGGCGACTTGGAGCGACCACTCTGAGATGGGCGTGGAGGAGGAAGGGGAGCAGAATGAAACGGAGAACGTCCCTCCTGTTCCGCCGCCCGCTCCTCCGCGTGGTCAACGGCGAGAGGAGCAGGAGGCATCGATGGAAGTGGGCGCCACTCCCGCCCAACAACAACCGGCGGCCGTCCACTCGCTCGAAGACGCGATGGCCGCCAGCTTCCGCCGACCGCTCACTCCATCGATGGAGGTGACAACCGAAGAGATCGCAGAGGAAAAGGCGGCTCTCCTTGAGGACGAGGAGGTTTCGATCCTCTCGGACGAACTCGACCGTCTGATGGGGTGCTCGCCGACGGTCGTGTTCTACGACTACCGAGAGGTAAGTGGCCGCCTTTCTCCATCCTTCCACTCACTCCTTTCAGCTGAAATCCACGTACTCCCGCCGGCCGATCGACGCGTGGCTGCGGAGGCCCGACTGTCGGCTGCTCGTCCTCCGCCTGCCGCCCACCACTCGCTGGTGGCGCGTCCAGCCGCCCAAACTCGCCGCCCTCCAGTGCGCGAACAGCCAGCTGGCGGACGGCTCTGTTCTCGTTTGCTACGCGAAGACGACGGCCGAGCGACTCGGCGAGCGGCTGAAGACGGCGATCATCGAGCGGCGGCCCTTCGGCTCGCTGATGCGCCTCCTGCGCGGCCTCGTAGACCCGCCGGACGACGAGGACGCCGAGGAGCCCGTCGAAGAGCTCTCAGCGCTGATCGTCTGCAGCGACGAGGATCGTGAGTGCAGCCGGTGGAGTTTTGTAAAAGCTCGAGTGCTTTCAGGCAAGTCGATCCTCCGTCATCACTCCCGCTCGTTCATGGTCTTGTAATCGAGACAAGCTATTATATTCTTTGATTGTCTGATTGTTATCTGATTAAAAGTGGAATAAAAAGCTAGATTCGAAGTGATTTGCTTGAGAGTGCAGCAAGGTTTTGATCTGAAGTGCACACTAAAAGTGTACTGTGTCTCTCTGAAGCCCTTGCGAAAAGAACCTTCATGTTAGTTCTTTCTGCTCCACGCGGTTGTTAAGGCTCCGAGCGAAATGCTCGTCCAAATGCAGTGCACAGCCGCTTTTCGCGCAGCTATTTGTTGAGCACCTTGTTTTACTACACGTTTATTCAAAGGACAAACAACAATCGCAGATTACTCGCTCTTAACACTGGCCGGCAGATCGCGATTCTTCGACTCCTCCCCGTCGGCTTCAATTCGAGCCCGCTTGTTCGCGGGTCCGTCGTTCTGTTGGGCTGCGATTGCCGCCCGCATCTCCTCCTCGCTCATCGCGGCCTCCAGCTTTGGATCCAGCGCGAGCAAGCGTTGGATCCGTTTGGCCGCCTTCTTCTTCGCCCGATTCCGCTCGACTTGGCGGAAGTGGTGGGCGGTGCGGCGAGCGCTCAAGTCGGTCCGTTTGCTCGGAACAGCCTTGGACTGAACGGCGGCGAAGTTCGTGGTCAAATGGCAAAGACGATTCACTTGTTCCTGCAAATTAAAAGTGAAATTATCAATAAGAACAAATGCACCTACTGGCTGAATCTGAACCGCTTCTTTTGTGTTCAAATCGGCCACGTCTCGCTCGAAGCTGTGGATTGTGCGCTCGTGGCGCCGCCGGTTGCAACCACTGGAAATGCCGATCCCGCAAATCGAACAGAGGAACTTTCCGCGAGTGTTAGCGTGAATCGCGGCGTGCTGTACAGCGCTCGATGGGAGCGCAATACCACACTCCTTGCAGTTCTATACAAATACTTTCGGTAAACACCAAAATATTAAACTGCACCTCGTAAGCTCGGTTCGGATTCCATCGCGGAGCGAAGTATTTGCCGGAGTCATGTGCGTTCGCTTGAACCTCCGCAAAGTTCGTGCCCACGTGTTTGTACTTTGCGAGCTTGTTCTGAAACCAGCAGTAGGCGAATGACAATTCACATGAGCACGCACCGAAGGGATTTTGATGGCGCCGTAGTACCGTTGGTCCGTTCCTCGCCTTTCAAATCCGTGCCGGCTTTTTTCGTGAATATTTCGTTCCCTGTACTGACGGAAGAAGACGCCGCAAAACGAGCAGCAGAAGCCGGTGGTTCTCGAATGGCCGTTCAGATGCGCCTGATATGACCGCACGGTTTTGTCTACAAAGCCGCATGTTGAACACGTGAACTAAACGTTGGCAATGAACGAGCTGGAAGGTAGGCCAGAAGCACTTACAGTGTCGCTTTCATCCCCCGAGCTTGTTTCACCTTCCCTTGTTTCTGTGGACCTTTCCACTGGAAATTCCCCTGTGTTCCGGGATGCATCGTCCGGCCGAACATCGACTGGTTGTTGCTCTGGACCCTCGTCATCGCTGAGTTCGATCACTTCGACCGGCGGGACTTCGGCTCGTTCAATCAAGGCCTCGTTCGTGTTGTCCGACACCTGGACAACCCGCAAGAGCGCAGGCACCTCACGAAGATCGTACGGATTCTGGAACGGGCGGGAAGAGTGCCAAGAAAGAGCGCACTCACGATCGCTTCCTGCTGGACTTGGTCGAAGTTTTTCGCGAACACCCCCGATGAATCCAATTGCTCCTAAACCGAGCTGGCAGATGAGAACGAACAGAACGTGCGCAAACCGAAGTCAAGCGAATGGCTTGCGTTAATCCGCGATCTTCCGCTTGCCGCTCGAAGTTGTGCAGCCGCTTCTCGTGGGCGTTTCGCTCGCCTGCTTGCGGGAAACGAATGCCGCAGCACGAACAGCGGAATCCGACGGAAGAGTGCCGAGCGGCGTGTTCGGTTAGGCCCTCCTCGCTCGATAACTTCAGTCCGCAGCAGTCGCAAGTGAACACCCGGCTGGGGAATGCGGCTTCCTGAAACACAAGACGGGCAAATGCAACAAAACGGACAAGACTCACGGCCTCTTGTCGCCAGATGGCCGCTCGGAGATCGTCAACGGTCGCGTCCGGTTGGTCGTCCGGTCGGTTGGAATCGACTGCCATCTGCTGCACGTCCGCAAGGCTCGCATCAAAATTGGCCAGAGTTTCGAGTTGTTGCTGAAACAAGTCATCGATACAATCCTCTGCCCTGCCGTCTACCTTCGTGATTCGGACGACGCCCGGCTTCCGCACGTCCCAGTCGAACCGCAGGTACTTGTGGACTTCGCTTTCGTGGGCCGTCCTCGACTCGGCGGACTCAAACGACAAGCCGCAGATCGCGCAGACGGCGAGGCCGTTCGAGAGGGCGTTGTGGACGTCCCGAGAAGTCGACTGCGGCATGCAGGAAGATCGCTGAACAACGACGAAATTCTTGAAAAATTTGGTTGAATACGCTCACTCTCGGTTCAGTTGCCGCTAATTGTAAGTTTCGGGCGGGGTTCGAGGGGTTGGATTCATGCATCCTGTCGGTTGATGGTGGCGCTGAAGGATTCAGATGTGGGTGATTTTACAATTGACTTCTACTGAATCCTCTCTAATAAATTAGATTCCAAACAGCGCTGGTCCACCACCAGCAGACGCCAAACTCCGCACAGGTGACCGCGCTATTTTCGCGCGCTTCATTGATTTTTCTGCGCACTACAAGCTTATCGTTGTTCACTTGCTGCTTTCGGTAGAGGCACTCGAGCTCGAAGGCCAGTGTCTTGCTCTCGTAAACCACGTTCGAAGAAACATGTATTGTATGAAGCAGAATGAACATAAGGACAGCAATTGGACGTCAAATGATATTGCCTTGACTACGTTTCCTACGATTTGTTTTGCTTTGTGGTCAAATTTAGAAGAAGCTGCCCATTCCGAACAACACGAGTTGTTTGTCCAAAGCTCCACTTCGCGTTCGGCCGCGATCGGCGCCGGTTGCTCGTTGGGCACTCGGGCGGCGAGTGGGCGGTTGTTTGTCTTCGCCGTCGCTGTGCGGTTGGCCGATTGTTTGGCTACGAGCCGGGCACCTCGCCGCTGTTCGTTTCGGCCATTCCGCTCGTTCACTCGCCGGAATGGCGGACGTCGCGTTCGCCGCCGCTCAAGCGGACTTTGCCGTCGATTTGCTTCGCGAAATGACGGTGAATTCGAGTGCTTCCATGATCCTTTCCCCCATCTCCATCGCCCTCGCCCTCTCGTTGGCCTACGCGGGCGCCGGCGGAGACACTCGGCGGGAATTCGAGCGGGTGTTCGCCAGAGGTTCGAGCTTTCGATTGCTTCTTTCACTCGCTCCCGTCTTGCAGGCGGAATCTTGGGCGACGCTCTCGACTCGCACTTCCACCAAACGCTCTCCGGACTGACGGCCGAGCACAAGGATGTCACGTTGGAGTTGGCCAATCGCGCGCGTCGCCCACAATTTGGAAGTGAAGCCCGGCTACAAGCGGGTGATCACCGAGCACTACGGCGGCCACTTCAAACAAGTGGACTTCGGACGGCCGGCCGAAGTGGTCGAAGAAATCAACGATTTCGTTGCGAACGCCACTCACGACATGATCCACGACATCATCGGTCTCGAGAACATCAGCCGCGATACGCGAATGCAACTCATCACCGCCATCTGCTTCAAGGTTGGAGGTCGGAAAAGACGCACTGCAGTGAGCGGTTTGCAGGGCACGTGGGAGAAGCGATTCAACGAACGGAGCACCAAGAACGAGACCTTTTTCGTCGACGAGAACACCGAGAAACAAGTGGGTTTTCCTGCTTTCTCCCCTGCTTCCACCTCCCGCTTTCTTCAGGTCGAAATGATGAAGCAAAGGACGTGGGCGAGATATCTCGAAACGAACGACCTGCAGGTGTTGGAGTTGGCGTACACGGACGAGCGGGCGAATTTCGTAGTCGTTTGCCGAAAGAGCGCTTTGGACTCGCCGACTGGCTGCAGGATGTGGACGGGGCCGAGCTGCTCGATTTGATGGGCCGAATGAAAGAGCGGTCAGTAGAGGCGAGGGTGGAGTTTTCCGAGCTCTCCGATCACTTGTTCTTCTCTTCAGATCGAACTGCCCCGCTTCAAGATCAGCTCGAGCTTCAAAATGAACGACGCGTTGGAGAAACTCGGATTCTCGCTGGCCTTCTCGGATTTTGCGGACTTTAGCGGCATTTCGGACGAACCGCTGTGCATCTCGGAGACCGTGCACATGGCGTTCATCGATGTGAGCGCTGGTAGCGAGCGGCTCTTGTCCTAACGAACCGCCCACAATTGGACGATCATTCGCGTTCGCTTTCAGACAAACGAAGGAGGAAGCGAAGCCAGCGCAGCCACCCGATCGGGCATCCCGCGCATCATCCGCGGTCGTCATCCACCGAAAAAACCCCCTCGTTTCCGTGCGGACCACCCGTTCGCTTTTCTGATTACCTACGACAAGACGCCGCTCTTTTTCGGCCGCTTTGCTGGACCCGATTCGTGAACCTCGTTTTTAATGTCTTCTGCAGAATGAATTCGTTTCAGTCGGTTTGGTTGTCCTGCTTTGCGGTCAGCTCAACGAGCAGTTTAAAACTAAACAATACGAGTCTTCTTCAAATCAAAGCCGAGGTTCGGAAAACGAGGTTCATTCGACGGCACAACAGGGGAGTTCAACGGCGCTTCTTGTCCGCTCCGAACACGTCCGGCCCGATGCCCGCGAGCCTAAAAGGGGGAAGGAGTGAGTGAGGGGCGGCGGGGCGAACGTCTGGTAGTTCGGATCGGCGGTCGCGGCCTGAAAGCAGATGGACGATGGGACCAATGGAGGGATCAGCCGGCCACTCACCTTCGCCTGCTGATTGACGGGCGCGCGCGGAGGAGCTGCCGCGGCGCCGGCCTTCTTGTCCGCGCCGAACACGTCGCCGCCCACGCCGGCGAGCGTCGAAACAAGAAGGATGAGAATAAAGCGAGGTTGGGCGGAGAACTCACTTGGTAGTTGGGATCGTAGGTGGCGGCCTTCGCCTGCTGGTTGGCGGGCGGCAGCGGGGCGCGCGGGCCGCCTCCAGCTCCGCCGGCCGCCTTCTTGTCCGCTCCAAACACGTCCGGCCCGATTCCAGCGAGTGTCTAGAGACGGGAGGAGTGAGAAGACAGCCGTGGGACTCGCCTGGTAGTTCGGGTCGGCGGTCGCGGCCTGCAACGTACGGAACGGTTAGTTGTGGTCTCCCTCTTCCTCTCACCTTGGCCTGTTGGTTGGCGGGAGCTTTCGGGCCTCCTCCGGCACCTCCGACCGCTCCGCCGCCGGCCTTGTCCTGCCCGAACACGTCGCCACCGATTCCGGCGAGAGTCGAAAGGAGAAGGAAGTGCGTGGATGAGAACGTCGTCAGCCGCTCACCTGGTAGTTGGGGTCGTGCGTCTGGGCGATGCCTCCCTGGGCGGGCGGCTTGGGAGCGGCCGGGCCGGCGCCTCCGCCTCCGCCTCCAGCGCCTCCTCCGGCCTTGTCCGCGCCGAACACGTCCGGGCCGAGGCCGGCGAGGGTCGAAACGAGAGGGAGAATGAGGTAGAAAGGATCAAGAGGGAGGACTCACTTGGTAGTTGGGGTCGGCCGTGCCCGCCATCCCACCCTGCGCCGGCGGTTTCGGGGCCGCAGCTGGAGGCGCGCCGACCGGCCCGCCCGCCTTGTCGCCGCCGAACACGTCCGGCCCGATGCCCGCAAGTGTCTAGAGCCGAAAGATGAGTGGTGCGATTGGGGCACTCGCCTGATAATTGGGGTCGTGCGTGGCCGCGATGCCGCCGACCGCGGGCGGCTTCGGAGGCGCCGGAGCACCCGGAGGCGGCGGCGCGGAGCCCCCGCCCATGCCCGCCATCGTCTGGTAGTTGGGGTTGGCCGCGCCGCCGATCGTGGGCTGTCGGGGAGCTGGAGCGGCAGGGAGTGAGAGGGGACTGGTGGGAGGACTCACGTTGATCGTCGCCCACGCCCTGCGCGCCGCTGCGAGTGCCGCCGGCGCCGCGCTTCGGCATGCCACCGCCCTCCTCGTCGCCCTCGTCCTGGTCGCCCTGCTCGTCCCCTTCCTCCTGCTTCACCGACTGCTTCTTCTTGTTTTTCTTGTTCTTCTGCAACGAGAGGGCGGTTGGGGTACACGTGGGCGGACGGGGCACTCACCTTCTTCTTGCTGCAGCCGAAGAGCGCGAGCGGCGGCAGGAGGCCGAGCAGCAGGCACGCGAGAAGGACGTCCATCTTCCGCTCGTCCGGAGATCAGTCGGCAGGAAGCAACCGCACGGGAGGGATGCCGACGTTGGCGACTGGCCGCCCGCCGCTCGCCTGCCGACTTGGATTTCCGCCGCGCGAGTTCGATGCAAATTCGCCTGCGTGGCGGAGAGTAACCGTCTGCTGCATAAGAAACCACTGGACAAAAAGGAATGAACGAGTGGCGCAACGAACACAGACGCCCAACTCATTCGTTTTCTTCCTGTCGGCCTCTGGAAATCGGTGGTTCTCCCACAATAGCGGTCAGATGCCGTTTGTTCGGCGAATTCTTGACTGTCGCCGACTGATCCGACTGAGAGGCGTGAGGAGTGGTTTATTGACAGACGAACAATGAGTAAAGGAATGACCAGCGAAAAGGGCTTAGCGACAACGGCGAAACATCACGAAATACACGTCCGTTGTGTTTATTCGCAGATGCCAACTGCAGCGGATGTTCATCGCACGTTCGCGCAAATCTTCCATCATTTTCTGCTCGGAACCTTTGGGTAGAAGGGTGTACTCTGTGTGCTGGGCGAAGTATTGCTTGGTAGCGCTCAAAATGCTCTCCTCAAAAGCCTGAACAGAAATATTGGATAAACTCTTCATGAAAGAACGAACTGCAAGGTTTTGTTGTTGCTGCGAATGCGGCAGGCGGATCAACTGTCGCAGGCTGCTCAATCGAATCCCCGCTTCTTTAGACCACTCGATCAGCTGAAGGGAACGGCAGACGAGAAGCTTCAGCACGGCGTCCACTTGTTTCGGTTCCTGCATCAACATGAATGGGATGCGGGACGGGAGGAACTTACGGTCGAAGGCGGCAGGTACAATCGTTCGATGGTCAAAGCGAGCGTGAACTTTTCGTTCAACGAGCGGATGTTCTCGAAGGCCAGCCGGAAGTCGCGAGCGTCCTGATCGCTCCACAAAGAAGCGGGCGGAAGTTGAGAGAGAACTGACGGGCTTTCATGTTTGAACAAACAGAGGGCCAGTTTCTCGACGGCTTCGTTTCGTTCGCAGCTAAAGACGGCAAATGATCGGTTATAACGACACAAAACTCACGCCCCGCTTTGCACGACGCTTTCGATTCGGGCATCGACTTCGAGCGCCCGAGCGCGGGCTCGAAAGACGGGCACAATGTCTAAACAAGACGGTCGTTAAGTAGTCAACAACCCCAAGACGAACAGGGATTCTCCTTTCGCTCGACGTAAATGTACACGCTGTCCAGCGGAGCGGGCAGCCCGTGCAGCAAGCCGGTGCAACACAAATCGCCCGAGTACAGGGAGACGATCTTGTCGCGGAAGAAATCGCGGAGAAGCGGGACGAGTTGGTGACGCTTCGCGCAGTCCGGAAAATTCAGGCCGATTCCTTTCAACCAGCTGAGAGCTAAACGAGACATAAGACCAGCCATTGGTCACATGTTACTCACCGTCTAACATCGCCAGCATCGAGGTCCACTCTTGGCACAGCTCGTGGGTGATCGGTGGAGGAAACTCGAACGAAACAATGCAGCGTTCCACACGAGCCACCTGCAACACGCGACGGATGGATGCGAGATCCAAGTGATCGCTTGTCAACTGCACGGCGACCCCTCTGGAGCGCAGAGAGCGCAACCCCATCGCACGGATGTCGATCATAACCGTCCGTGTGCAGCCTCCGTAGTTGTCCTTGACGAAAGTCGGCAGCATTTGCGAGGACCTGAAGAGGAAGCGGAGAGTCCGCAGCCGGAGAGCCGCTCGTTGCGGCAGGTAGTCGGCGGCATCGGGATCGAGCGCGTTGTCCCGACGGTCGGTCTTCGTGGCGTAGAACAGCAGGCACAAGCGAACGTTCAGCGAGCGCTGCGGCTGCTTTTTCTTTGCGAGCGGCGGCGGAGTTTCCGCCTCGTCGATGGGCGTGAGCTTCGGCTTCTTGGCCGGCGGCTCCGCGGAGGACATCTCGCTCGCTAAAAACAAAGAGGTGGGTTGGGAGATGGGAAGGGGCAAGGATAGCGATCACTTGCCGTGGTCTACCGCGCCCTGAGCAGTTGTGAGAGCGGTGCACAGCACACGGCTGACCCAAGCGGACGCTCCGTTGTCCGATTGCGTTGACTCTGCTTGTGTTAGTTCGCTGATGACGTCATGAGAAACAGTAGCAGTGCTAACTGCATTCCCCGTCCGCCTTCCCATTTCACGCAATACTCGAGCTTGTTCCGACAGAAAGCCCCCTCCCGTATTCCCGACTGGAATGTTCGCCCGCCCTGCTTGGCGGAACGCCACGCTTTGGCTGGCGGCCGCGGCGGCGCCCGGCATTTGTCATCGTTTCTCCTTCAACCCCCGCTTCCCTTCACCGAGTATCACCTGTTGTCCCCCCATTTACTCGATTCTTTCAGGCGGCATGTCCTCTCCGGAGCGGTCGCAAGCGAAGAAGCCGAAGCTCAAGCCGGACGGTCGGCTGTGGCTGCTCTTTCACGTGACCCGGACCGGCCGTCCGGACAACACGCTCGACTCCGCGGCCTCCGACTACCTGCCGCAACTCGCGGTGCTCCGGTTGCGGACGCTCCGCTTCCTCTTCAGCTCCTCCCAAATGCTGGCCGCCTTTTTCAAGGGCAAGCGGAAGGACTGCCACTGGCGGCCGGTCCTTTCGATCAAAGACCTCGCTCTGACATCAACGCGAGTTCATCAGTTTCGCGTGCGGCTGACGAACGACAACCTCTCGGTGGACTCCAGTGCGCGCGTGCTGCGAACGGCTCCGTTGGAGCGCATCGCAGTCGAGTTCGAGTCGCTCGAAGCGCCCACTTTCGAGCTGGTCCACAAGTGGTGCACGATTGTGTCGACGCTTCGAGGTGAGCCCTGACCGAGCGCTCAAAGCGATCAAGCTGCGAGTCATCAAGTGCGCGCATCACCAGCTCGTCCCGATCATCCGCGACTTCCTGCCCGACAAACTCGACTGGGTTGCCTTGGAGAATCCCCCATGGACGAGTGCGCTGCTCGGACGCCCCTCGCTGCTGCGCGAGGTGTACCTCTTTGCCCCTCACGGGTCCTGCCTACGTTCGTCACCTTTCTCTTCGCTTGTTCGAATAATCGGCTGCTTTAGACCTTGCTCCCGTGTTTCGAGCTCGCGCTCGCCAGCTCGCAATCGACGCTCCACTCGCGACCATCGCCTCCAATGGGCCGTGAGTTCGTGCAGTGCCGGTGAGTGACCGTCCTTTTGTTGCAGATGCGAGCGGAACAACACGGTCGAGAAGGTGGTCCTCCGTTTCCTCAAAGGGACGAACGGCTTCCCGCCGGTCTCGTGGATCTCGCCGTGGAGCGAGCCGGAGGAGCGGGAGTTCCAGGCAGCTTTCGAGAACCTTCGCTCGCTCAACGGAAAGTTCGGGCTGAGTTTGACGCTGGACGGCTTCACCTTCACGCTCGAATCGCAGAGCGTAAGTCGACAGTGGATGGTCGCTCGTGTTCATTCCGTCGTTTCAGACTCGCGGACAAGTGGAGAACGCGGTGGAGATCCTCGTCGACCGTTCCGCGAAGCTGGTCGAGTGGTCCAAGGCGGCGGGCGTTCGGCTGGACAGCCTGTGCATCCAATTGTTCTTGCCCGGCCGGTTCGGGGAGCCTTTCGTTCGTTCTCAACCCTCCTGCCGACTGTCTGCAATCCCTCGTTTAGAAGCAGTACGCCGCTTGCGCCAAGTGGATCAAGAACTTCTTCGAGCGCACGGACTTCACCCTCAAAACGCGACCATTCCACGGCGCTGTGCTCGAGTACCTGAAGCTCTACTCCTACGCGCTCGGCTGTTGCTGGCACCACCGCGTGGGCACAACGGAGGTCTTGTTCGTGGTCATTCGCCGTCGTTAGAGCCTCCCTTCCTTGCCTCTCTCGCTCGTGCTTGTATTCTGTGTACGTCTTCCAATAAACGTGTTCAATCGCAGAGTTGGTCCGTCGATCATCGCAGAAACGTTGCCGTTCCATCAGCCCCTCGGCCGCAAGCGAAAGAAAAGGGAAAGTGAGCAGATGGAGAAGGCCGCGTGTTTACCACCCACTCCCGACGTCCACTTTCAAAGCACTCGCTTTGTTGCTTGCCCTCAATCGACATTTGCATGCAAAGCGAAGCGATCTGCCCGCCCGCACTTCTTTCGGGGCGCATTTGCGATCGACCCGCTGCTCTCCGAATGGTGCGCTCGAAGCAAGCGGAAGCGACGTTGGGCGCGTCGGCGGCGATGGAGGTCCTGCGGCAGTCGGCGGTCGGTGCGATTCGCGACGCGCAGCAGGTGGGTCGACCGTTCGATTTGCCCACTTCTTCCTACAGCTGCTGGACTCACTGTCCACTCAACCATCGGCCAACAAGAAAGAGAAGAAACGAGTGGACCGCGAGGAGACCGAAGAGACGGCGAGTTCTCCCCGCTCCTCTCATCCAATCGATGGATTGCAGGACGAAGTGGTGTACTTCCACGACAAGGAGAGCGGGGCGGCGGTGCGCGATCGCGTCTTCCGCTCGGACGGGCAGCTCTTCCTCGCGCGCGAAGTGGACAAGACGGGCGGCGGGGCGGGCGCGGCGGACAAAAAACGCCTCCTCGCCGCCGTCCAGCCGCCCGCCCGCCCGGCGGCCTCGCCGGCGGGCGCGGGACTCGTGCGCGAGTTCCCCGTCTTCGAGGTTCGTCCCGCCGCCCACCGCTCACTCCTTGCTGCAGGTGGACGAGGACTGCCGCGGCCTCCAGCTCTCGGCGACGCTCAAGCTGAAGCTGCCGGACGGCGGCGAGCGCGACGTCGTCCTCGAGGCCCACATGCCCGACTTCCGCGTGGCCACCGTGCGCATCAACGGCGAGGAGTTCCGCCCGTCCGACGTCTGAGTTGTGTGTTTCGTCGCCGAGAATAAATGGGATGGTGGACAGTCGGTCGGCTTCTTCATCAACGACCGAAATGCATATTGAATGCCTGAATCCTCTTCCATCGGGACATCGGAGAGGCGGTTTCACGTTGCATTCGCAGGAAAGTCGTGGTTGAAGAGATAACGGCAGCAAACAACGAATGTAGACCGTCCTTCCCACTCCTTTTAACGCAATACTCAATGCAATGCCAGCTGGGTTAAAGAGCGCTGCGAGTTGTGCTCCACACTACACGCGACTGACGACAACCACCACTCACTTTTCTGCCAGTTGCTTCGCTCGTTTGTCTCGCGGGATGTCTATCCCGGAGAAGCTGCCGAAAAAGCTCATGCCGAAGTTGAAGGCGAAAGTTCGGCTGTGCTCCCTGCTCCACGCGACGAAGACTGACCGAAGAAGAAACACCCTTGCCTTTGGCGCTCCCTACTAACTCGTTCAACGAACCGCTTGGCGACTTCGAACTCTCCGCTTTTTCTTTTGCTCCACCGCCTTCCCGACCGCCTTCTTCGACTCGAAGCAGGAGGACTGCACGCAGGAGGCACGAATCCTCCAGCATTTCTTCTTGGAAGTGGGCTCGGTCCGCATCAGACGCTTCGGCGTTCAGCTGTCCGGAGATCACGTTTCGCTCGGCTCCTTTGCGCGTCTCCTGCAATTGGCGGCGGTGGACCGCGTAGAGCTGCGCTTTTTCGACGTTTCGCGACTCACTTTCGAACGATTGCGAGAGTGGTGCGAGATTCTGCGCGCGCTGAATGGTGAGTGACCGTTCTCCTTCCTGCACCTGTTTGTGCTTTCAGATCACCGCAGTCTGCAAGCGCTCAAGCTGTGGGTCTTCGGTACAACTCAACCCGCGCTTGCCTGCCTACTTCGAGACATCTGGAGCGACAAGATCGTGAAATTGTGTCTTTCCCGTTTTCGCCTCTCGTTTCTGTTTCCCACCGAATCCTCCGGGCTGCTGGAAACGGCCCACCTGACAATGAGGAAGCCCGCGGACGTTTCGTATTGTTCGTCTTTTAAGCGTTTCTTTCGTTAACCACTGCCTTTTAGATTTCGGGCGTTTCTTTCGAGCTCGGCGCGCGTGCTGGAACTCTACGCAGACATCGAGGACATTGTGGCGCACGGCGCGTGAGTTTCCGATTCTCGGCAGGCATGGTTGTTCCGTTCGTTCAGATGCGAAAAGAACGAAGCGGTCGAACAGGTGGTCGCCGGACTGCAACGCTACGAACGGACGGGTGAAGAACGAGGATGCCGGCGGCTTGCCGATGGCGCCGTGGACTGAACGGGAGGCCGCCGACTTTCGGACGGCCTTTGCGAACCTCCGTTCGTTAAACGAAACGTTCTCTCTGAAGTAAAAGATCGGGGGCTTCTATTTGAACTCAAATTCTGCAAGTGACTAGACTCTTAATTCCATTTACTGTGGTTCAGAACAAAGCTCAACTGTACTCGGCCCTGGAGATCCTCATCGCTCGTTCCGCAGACCTCGTTCGGTGAGGCAGCAAAGCGGGCGTTCGATTGAGCAAGCAGCAAATGGAGATCAAATTGTGTGCGCACCCCGGACTGCGCGACGTCTGTACACGTCTTACTGCTTCAAACTCCCTGCGTTTAAGAATATCACAACGAGATGACCAGTTGGACGACGGAGTTCTTTGCTCGACAGCCAAACGTTGTCCTCCTGCCCAAAAGCGATGCGGAAACTGTCAGGGGTCTTCGTGGTCGGGTGGAGTGCACGTGGAAGCAGCGAGTGAACTCCACGAACGTCTTCTTTGTGCTCACCCGTTAGTCTGTGGGCTCCTCCATCCCAGAACCATCTTCCATTTTTCTGTTGAACAATAAAGTGTGTACTTCAACGAATGATTCAGCGCCCCTTGCTTCCCACAACAGCTACAAGGGGCGCCCGTCTGCTCCGCCGCTCCTGATTCGTCTGCCCACTTGCAAAGAACGAGTTTATTGTCGGGCATCTCACTTCGGCGGCTCCGGTTCGTGCTGCGAGTGGGCGTGAGCGGTGTTGGCGGAGGCCGTGGTCGAGGGATCGCTGGCCGTCCGGTGGGCGGGCGGGGGCGGCGCGGTCGGCTGCCGGCTGGCCGACCGCCGTTTGGGTTTGAAGACGCGCGCCAGTCGCTGGCCGAGCTTCTCGCGCTCCTTCGGGGCCGCCGGCTGTGGCTGCGGTTGGGCGTGGCTGCGGGGCGTGGGCGAGACGGCGGGCGGCGTGGCGGGCGGCTGGACGGCAGAGGGCTGCGGCGGCGTGCGGGCGATCGGCGTGGGGCGGGGCGGCGGTTCGGTCTCTTCGCGCATCGAGCCGATCTGATCGCTGCAATTAGAGGTGATTGGAAGGAAGGACGGTCACGCGCTCACCTGGCCATGCCGAGCGGTTTCTTGCGCGTCAGTTTGATCGGCTGCTTGCGGATCCACCGGTGCGTGGCGCGGACGACGGCCGGCTGCGAACGGACGCGCGCGGGCCGCTCGAAGACCGTCGGCGTCTCCTCGTCGCTGGCCGCCGAGCGCGCGGTGGACGGCGAGCGGGCGGGCGGCGCGGGGACGTCGCGCGTCCGCTCGCCCCGTCGGGAGCGCCGTTTGATCACCTTGCCGGTGTCCACGAGCCGCTCGGCGCTCTTGCCGCGGCGGGGCGCCAGTTCCTGCATGGAGATGTTCACGGACTTCTCCTCGCGCGGAGTGGGCGGTCGGGAGGGCGCGTGCGGCGTCTGGAAGCGGGTGGAGATCAACGGACGGCCGGCCGCCCACCTTCGCGGCCTCCGGAAAGTAGCGCGACGGCGAGAGCTCGACGGTGGGCGCCCGCTTGACGGCCGGCTTCTTCGGCGGGCGGGAGGCGCTCGATTTCTTCCGCTCGGGCCGCTTCTTCGCCTCCGCGCGGCTCTTCGGCTTCTTCGGGCGTTTGGGCGCCGCCGGCCGCTCGATCGCCGACATCTCGAGCGTCTTCTCCTCGCTCGACTGCGTTCTCATCTCCGCCAACTGCGGGCCGACGTCCTCGGCCGACCGACACGTCCACTCGGCCGGGAACACGGGCGGGCTGACCGGCGGCGGCGTGGGCGTGAAGGGCGAAGTGGAGACGGGCGTCGAGCTCGCCGGCGACAGCGGCGGCGTGGCGGACGGCGTGGCGGACGGCCGGCGGGCGAGCGGCAGCGGCGAGGCGGGCGGCGGGCTGCTCGTCCACGTGCCCGTCGCCGGCGTGCTCGTGGTCGCCGGCGAGAGCGAAGTGGCGGCCGGACTCGTCGCAAGCAGCGGGCTCTTCGCTCCTTCCTCGTCCTCCATCGTCGGATCGGGCGGCGGCGCCTTCTCGCCGGGTGCGGGTCTGAACGAGCGACGAGTGTGCTCCATCGGTGGTGGGAGAGCTCACTGTTTCTTCGCCATCTCGCTGCTTCTTCGATGGGAGTCGCCGAGTGAGCGGAGCGCCGAAACGACCGGTCAGAGGAGCCGGGAGGCTGAAACACTGGCCGCTTTGCGCTCTCGCTGCCGATCGAGTGCGGGAGTTTGCATGAAGGTGGTGAGTCGGAGATCAGAAATCGAAGAGCGATTTGGATCACCCACTGCTGACCATCAAACGGTACGATTGTTTGATTTGTGTGTGCAGTTTGCAGCTACTTCAATTCACCCGGCCACTTCTTTTGCGTATAAACGGCAGGGTCAAAGGTCGCCGGGCACAAGGGCTGCGCGGAGAAAATCGATCAGCGGAGCGCGCGGTAAAATCTGCGAGCACATGTGCGAAGCTCGGCGTCTATTTGTGGATTCTGGGATTCGGTTGATTAAAGGAAAATAAGCTGACTAGATTCGAAACCATCTCAAAGCCTGCTGCCCACTACATACACATTTTTCATCTGCAGTTTAATCTGTTTGAGGATGCCCGCAAAATCCACCCGACGGACCCCTGCGGAAACGAAAAACAGCCGCCGCCCGACTGCCACCAAGCGGATTGCCGTCCGCCGACAGTGAGTGAACAGCTTTCTTTTGAGTTCTGGACACTCTTCAGAGTTCTCCCATCCGCTCGGAAGTCGTGAATCTCCGCGAGGTCTTCAACGCCCTCTCGAACGGCCGCTTCATCTGCGGCGTGTGCGGGACGTCGTTCGCTTCCGCCGACTTGCGGGCGGCTCACGAGGCGGACGTCCACAACTACCGCCGTTTCGAGTGGGATCTCCACGTGCAGGGGATCGTCCGCATCGCGGCGGTGAGGAGAGGCGGAGCGCACATTTATTGTTCGTTTATTTAGCGGCAACTCCGCCCGTTGAAGAACTTCGGTGCCGGTCTGGAGGACGTGCAGCAGATGGCCGTCGACTCGAACCGACCGGGCGACCAGCCGGACGCCACCGTCGACGACCTCCGAGCGGCCATCAGTCGACAGCTGAAGGCGAGTTCCTTCTTCCACTTGTTGATTTCTGTTTAGAGAGCGGCCCTTCCCTGCTCGACTCCTTCCTTGCGAACACTGCGGATTGAATCTGCCGGACGAAACGAGCATGACAGAGCACACCACTCTACACTCCATTGACGACTTCTGCTGCTCGTGCTGCGGAGTTCGCTTCGGCCAAGCAGACGACCGGAACGCCCACGAGGAGCGGCTGCACAATTTCGAGCGGCAGGCGGAAGATCGAGGCTTGTCGGAAGCGATTCGGCTGACGGCGGTGAGCTTTGGGTCGTCTCTAGGCAGCAAGCAGTTGTTTTCAGGAGCAAGTGGTGGCCGCGAGCGTGTTCGCCAAGAACTTTGTGGAAATCCAAGCGGGGGCACTCGTAGGTGGACGGGAAGTTGTTTTAGTTGAGTCGTCTCTGTCTTTAGGATCCGTCGGACGTGCGCGACGAAGACGAGGTGCTCGTGCGACAGGAAGAGCCTTCTGAAGCCCCCGCCCACTCTCCGACCGATGAGAACGAAGAACTCCCGGCGGAAGTAGACGAAGAAGATGACGAGAAGGAGATTGAAGGAGCTCTCGCTGACGATCCGCCTTTCAGTGCGGGGGAAGATTCGTCGGAAGACGCTTTGGAAGACTCGGTAGGCGAGTCGGAGGACGAGAGTGATAAGAGAACGGTACGCAAGCCCTTCCCTCTTGCATTAACTGCTCCTTCGTTCAGTTGGTGTGCGAGACGTGCGGCTTCAAGACGAACAACCCGGTCTCCCACCGCTTCCATTTGGAGGGCCACGCGAAGACGAGCGGCTACCGTTGCTCCCTCTGCGGTGTCCTGTTCGAAGTGAGCGTCTACCGGAACCTGCACGAGGAGAAGCACCACCAATTCGAACGGCAACCGTTGGACAAGAAGTGGAAGGGCGCGATTAGGATTCCACGGGTTTGTTGGTCGCTAACCAGCTTCTACTTATGCATCGGGTTTGCAGAAAGACTTGAAGAAATACAGGCAAGTGGGCACCAATTTCGCGGAGGTACAAGAGGATGCTAGGCGGGCGGGCGAGTTCCGTCCGCCCACCCACTGGTCGAGCAGAGGAGGCGGCCGTGATGTGAGTCTCTTTCCATCACTTCCCTCAATCAATCCTTTTGTGCAGAACTGCAAGGAATGCGGGCTCTCGTTCTTCACGATGGTCGTCTCCAAGCACGCCGTTCAACACAAGGGCATTCGAGGAAAGTTTGTGTGTTCGGTGTGCGGGATCGGCATCACGCGGCTCCCCGTACGGCGGCGGCACGAACTGAAGATCCACAATTTCGTGCGCGACCTGGCCGACGACAACACGAGAGAAGCGGTTCGAATCTCCACAGTTCGTTCCGTTCTTGCTTTCTTCTTTCTCATTCTGCTCATCGCTTGCAGGAGCAAATCGAACAACTGCGGAATCTGAGCACGAACTTCGCCGCCGTCCAGTCTAACGCCGTCCTCAGCAAGCGGACCGCTCACCACGGGCAGCAGCGAGTGGAGGCGAACGACCCAATCCACCGACTGCTCGCCCTCGACCCCAAGCTGGAAAACGCGATGGGCGAAGACGAGATGCGGGCGGTCGTTGAAGCGAAACTGGAGAGCGGAGGACCCAACGAAAGCCCTTTAATCGAATTCGACAAAGAGAACTTGGGAGAGGCAGACGACGACATAAAAACGGAGTGACTGCCATCGACTGTTGTTTTATTTTGTTGGATAAACGTGCGCGCCTTTTTTTATCTGAACGCTGTGAGTGCAGTCGGGTAAGATCTCTTCGCAATGAACAGAAGAGGTGGCGAGTGATCGTCCGCCTTCGAATCCGCTGGAAAGAAAGGAAGGAACGAAGCCGTCAGTCTTCTTTCTCGCCCCGACCGCGTCCCGCATTTGCTCATTTTTGATTCGTGAGCGCGGTCGCGATGCTGGTGAGTTCTCTGGGGTCTTCACTGCACACTCCCCTCGCGGTTCAGCAGCAACAGACGGAAGTGTCGCTGCAGAAGGACGAGTTGGTGCTCGTGCCGACAGAGGCGATCCCGATCAACGAGCGGCTGGACGACGGCAGCGACCACTCGACCGTCTACTCGGGCGACCTGGAGCTCGCCCTCGACGCGCAGGAGGACTTCGAGCAGCAGCAGCTGACCGAGGAGGAGATCGCCGAGCGGCTGCTGAGGTTCGCCTTCCCCCGTCTTCCTCTTCTTCACTCACTCGCCGCTTGCAGCTTCGGCCTCGACCGGGACGGGCTGCCCGTGCGCGCGGACCTCTTGTTCGCGGACGCCAAGCGGGCGGCCGACTTCCAGTGGTGCCTGGAGGACGTCTCGCGCTGGCAGAAGTGGCGCGGCTTCGAGGCGCGCCCCGTCGAGGTGCCGCACGTGGTCCTCTGGGACTTCTTCGGCGGCACCAGCTGCCTCGACCTCAACTGCTCGGCCGGCGACATCGTGCACGTGGTGGCCGAGGAGTACCAGTGAGCATTGGCTTTCAATCTCTTCTCTACTCGTTGCAGAGTGCGGATGGTCGGGGAGACGTTCAAGGGCAAGGGCGCGTTCATGCGCCTGCCGCACCGCTGGTCGCTCGCCCGCTGGCTGAACAACAAGCCCTTCCAGCCGGTGGTCGGCCTCATCCCGTCCGCCTGGCTGGTCAACAAGAAGTTCTACGACGGTCCGTCCCTCGTTGCCTTCCGCCCACTCACTCCGCTCGTGTTCAGAGAACCGCCGCTACTTCAAACGCGCCACGTGGTTCCTGGGGATCGCGGACGTGTCGACGGCCTACGAGACGATCCTCGAGGACCGCTCGTCGTACAGGGCGGGTGAGTGGCCGCCTTCCGCCCACTCACCGCTCTGCAGGCCTCTTCGTGATCTTCAGCCCCAAATGGCTGAATTTGGACCCCGCCGACCACCGGCCGTTCGTCCTGCTGCTCATGTGCCGGAAGGCGAACGAGTACGTGCGCGAGACGGTGCGGCTGGCCGAGCGCGAGATCCGGCCGGGCCTCTCCGCCCACGAGTTCCTCCAGTCGATGGCCGCCGCCAAGAGCGACGCGGGCATCGCGGCCGCCCCCGAGGCGCCCTCCGCGATGCAGCAGACGACCCTCTCGCCGGCCACCGTCCTCACGCCCACCGTCACGCCGGGCGTCCAGCCGCTGACGGCCGGCAGTCAGCCGCCCACCCCCCAGCAGCCGCCCACGAGGACGGCGGCCGGAGCGGACGGCCCGACTGTGATCCCCCGCCGTCGCCGAACCGCCGAGGCGGCCGCCCCGTCCGACGGCGGCAACTCGCAGGCGGCCGACCCGGTGGAGTTCTCGGCCGAGCACGTCTCCTCGCCGTACTACCTGAAGGTGGGCGAATCCCTCTCCTTTCTTCGAGCTTCGCGCTGTTCCAGTCGTACACAATCCGCCGCAGTTCGCTGGGGCGCTACCTGCTGTTCGGGTGTCAGTACGAGTCGCTCTACGACCTCGTGTACCACCTGTCGAACTCCGTGACGCCCCTGCCGCACCTGCTGGACGGCGGGCCGCTCGCGTTCGGCGGCGGCCTCTTCAACGCGGTGCCGCCGCCCGTGAGCCCGCCGCCTCGCCGCGACGTCTACGCGCTCACGATGAACGCGGAGCAGGTGGCCGCGCGGCACTTCGATCAGGCACGAGCGGGCGTCCTCCCTCTCCATTCACTCGTTGCTTCAGGTCGCGGAGCCCGCCCTCCTGCGGCGCGCCTTCGACTACGTGTACCGCTCGATCTTCAACCCGTTCAAGCGGGCGCACGCCGAGTACGCGCAGTGTGCGGGACTGCCGGCCGGCGTGGTCGAGGAGGCGCGCGCCTTCTGTTCGAAGTTCCAGCGGCCGGATTCCGTCGAGAGCGCCCCCGCCGCCCCCGTGGAGCCCGTGAAGGAGGATCAGAAGAAGGCAAGCTGCCTGGAGACGGAGCGAGTGATCGGCGGCTTGCAGGACCTCCTCCCGCTGAGCCAATTGCCCACCGACCACGCGGAGCTGCGGCCCCACTCGAGCGTGCAGCTGGACGCGGCGCGCGTGGCCTTCCGCGAGGAGGACGTGCTGGGCGCGGGCGCGTTCGCCACCGTCTTCAAGGGCCGTCTGCAGCGCGAGGCGGGCGGCGCGTTGCCGATCGCCGTCAAGAAGCTGCGCGTGCTGCCGCCGCAGAACGAGCAGCGGCAGGCGTGGGTGGCCGAGATGGAGGTCCTGCAGCTCGTCTCGCACCCGAACGTCGCCCGCTTCTTCGGCTTCTGCTTCGACGCGAAGGGCGAGAACGCGATGCTCGCCTTCGAGTTCATGGACTGCGGCGCCCTCTCCGACTTCCTCAAGGTTCCACTGATGTTTGCCCTCTTATAACGCGCCTTTTAGAACCGCCGCTTCGAGGTGTCCGCCAACGAGCAGGTGGACTTCCTGACGCAGATCGCGCGCGGCATGAGCCACCTGCACGCGCTGGAGCCGCCGATCATCCACGGCGACCTCGCCGCCCGCAACGTCCTCATGGCACACCACCCGACGGAACAAACGCGCTACGTGCTGAAGGTCTCCGACTTCGGCCTCTCGAAGACCTGCCGCCACGACGCGCACGTGTACCCGGACGACCCGCACAAGCTGCCGTCCGTCCACCCGCTCGTTCGAGTGTTCACTCGGCCGTTTGCAGCTTCAAGTGGCTCCCGCCCGAGGTGCTCCACCGCAGCGAGCTGAGCGTGAAGGCGGACGTGTGGGCGTTCGGGATGACCGCGATGGAGGTCTGCGGCGTGCTCGAGCCGTACGGGATCATGGGCGCCGACAAGGTGCTGCCGATGTGCAAGGGTCTCTTCCTTCCTTCTGCCCTCCGCCCATTCCTCTCCCGCTTGCAGAGGGCCACCGGATGGAGCGGCCGAGCGGGATGCCCGCCTACCTCTACGACCTCGTCCTCCGCTGCTGGCGCTTCCAGCCGGTCGACCGGCTCTCCTTCGTCGAGATCGTCGCTGCCATCCCGCCGCTCCACATCGAGCACGAGACCGCCCACGTGCGCCTGATCGCCAAGCGGGCCGCCGCCGACAAGGATGAGAACGAGAAGGCCAAGTAGTCGATTGTTGTTGTTTGTTGTGTGTTGAATAGATGATTGCATCATTGGTTGTTTCGTTGACTCCACCGGCTGGTGATCGAAGGGGATAGAGGGCAGGATGGTTCGGGTAAACTCGTGTCGTTAAATCGAACTGCCGAAGTGCCCGTGAATCGTGAAGAACGGTGTGAAGATTGCGCTCTCTGTTTGTCGATCGATTGAGTGGGAACTCCGCCGCCGCACGCCGCCGCCGCTCTTCGGCGTCCTTTTGCTCGAGCGGTCGGCGTCCTTTTTTCGGCATCGACTTTGTCGCGTAAACAAGTGGTGAGTTTCTTCAGCATTCCGCTCTCCTCTTCACCCCTCGTCGTTCAGTAATCTCGACCGGTGCGGAGACCAAACGGACGCCGACAAAGAAGAGGATGCACCCGCACGTGCGCGACGCTCTCTTGCGTTTCTTCGTGGTCGACAAATCGGGCGAGATGGAAGAAAACGAGCGGAAGAAACTCCAGCGGCCGTCTCCATTCCCCTCTCATTTCCCTTGATTGCAGCTCGTCTCCAGAGGATTCTTCCAAACGTTCCGCCGCACTCTGCGCAACTCGACGATGACGCTCGCTTTCGGCAAGGATCGCGGCGAGTCGGCCGTGGCCTGGACGAACCCGCCGCACTCGGCCGCTCCCGTCGGACAGGCGGAGCTCGTGGCCATTGCGGGAATCCTGCAGCAGAACTCGTTCGCCGGCCTCATCGGCAAGTTGGAGCTGACGGCGTCGCGGAACGGATGCTGCGTCTTCCCGGCGGCTCTCTTGAGTCGGTTCGTCGGTGAGTTCCCTACGTGTTCTCCTCACTCGAGTACTTGGTGCTTCTTTCAGGCGTGCCCCGACTCGGGATGGAGACGACGTGGGGTGGCACTCGAGAACGCGTCCGCGTTCTGCAGGCGTTGAGCCCGCAGTTGCGCGAACTGGAGTGCTCGTTGAAGTGGCTGCGGGACGTGAACGTTCCTCCTCTGCAGCTGGAGAACTTCACGAACAATGACGACGTGCAGTCATCGACGTGCATTTGTCACTTTGTTTCACACCCTTCGGGAATTCAAGTCGACCTCGAGGTCTTCTTCAAGCACAAGATCCGCCGCGTCCGTCTCCTGCGCGTGGGCGGCTTCTCGGGCGATCTGCCCGTCCCAACCAGCGAGTGCGCGACGGAAGAACTGCAGCTTTCGTTTGACTGGGTCTCCCACTTCACGAATGAACACTTCGATCAACTGCGAGTCCTTTCTTCGATGTCTCGCCTGACGAAAGTGGTCCTGCAGTTCTGCCAAGTGGACTTCGTGAGTCTCTCTTTCTTTGTCGGTTCAACTGATGTCCTGGTTCCAGTACGACGGGAACCACGGGCCGTCAGTTCTTGGCGAAATTCAGAAGGCCGTCCGTTTTGCTCGCGGCCACAGTGGGCACGTGGAGCACTTCGCGGCGTTCATCAAAGCGCCCTGGTCGCCCTTCGTCCACATCGTCCAATATCCCTTCTTCGCCGACAAGCAACCGTCGATCGTCAAGGCGCCGTTCAGTCCGGAGGACGTCGCCCGTTTGCCCGTGTTCGAGGGCAAACTCCCGACGAAGATGCTCAAGTGGAGCAAGGGCGGGATCTCCTACTTCGTCTACTAGGATGGCAGCGCTCGATGTCCTCGTCTCGCTTTCCATCTGTTTTCTAATCACTGGAATAAACTCTGTGAATGTCAAACGGGCTCTTTCCACGACGAGAATTTCTGACCGACCGTAGATTTTGAGGGCCAAAGCAAGTGAAGAGTTGAGTTCATTTGGAATACTCGGGAGGGGGTCTTTTACCCTCGATTCGCGTCAAGCAAGCAGCCGTAAGTGTCGGTAGGAAGCGAGAAGTTGAAGGCGTGGCCGAAGTGGGCGGAAGAATAAAAAGAAGTCGCTTTTTGTACGGCGGGCGGGCGAAGCGGTCAGCCGATCAAGCCGCACGCTCTTTCCCGCAACTGCTCGCGGTCACGAGCGGTCGGCGTCATTCTTTCCGCATCGTTTTGGACGTAAACAAGCGGCAAGCTTCTTTTTTTCTCGTTTTCTCCTTTTCGTCCGTCGTTCAGCAATGTCGAACGCCCAGAAGACCGAAAGGAAACCGAAAAAGACGATGCACCCGCACGTGCGGGACGTCCTCTCGCGTTTTTTTGTGGTCAACTACTCCCGTTGGCGGAAGGTTGAGGATCAGAAGCGACTCCAGCGAACGATAAACTTCCGTTTGATGGTGAGTGCCCGCAAGCTGTGGCTTGCAATGCCGTCAATTATAGCTCGTCTCCAAAGGATTTCTTCAAACGTTCCGCCGGTCGTTGCGGAACGCGACGATCACGCTCGTGTTCGAGGGGGAGGGCGACCACTCGACCGTCTTCTGGGCGAACCCGCCGCATTTGGCCGCCCCCGTCGGTCGGACGGAACTGACGGCCATCGCTGGAATTCTGCAGCCCGGCTCCCTCGGACTGATCGGCAAGCTGATGCTGAAGGGGTCGCAGTTCCGGCCATCTGTCTTTCCTCCCGCTCTCTGGAGTCTTTTCGTCGGTGAGTTCTCTCCTCTCACTCATGCCCACGTGTTCCTTTCAGGCGTGCCCCGTCTGGTCATAAAGACGGAGTGGCCAGACAACCGAGAACAGGTCCGCGTTCTGCAAGCTTTGTGGCCGCAGCTGCGCGAACTGGAGTGCTCGTGGCAGTTGCTGCGGGAGCCGGACGTCCCGCCGCTCCGGCTGGAGAAGTTCACGAACAACGAGGAGCGGGATCAGAAAGCGCGTTCATTTCTCGATCCTCCTTCAACCTTCGGCTTTCAGTTCGACTTCAACGCTCTCTTCAAGCACGAGATCAATCCCGTCCGTCTGCTTCGCTTGCGCGGCTTCTGCGGCAATCCGCCCGTTACGGGCGTCGAGTGCGCGACGGAAGAGCTGCAGCTTTCGTTCGGGCCGCTCGCTTTCTGCTGGTCGGAGGAGAAATTTGATCGGCTGTGCGCTCTCTCGTCGATGCGCCGCCTGAAGAAAGTGGTCCTGCACTTCGGCCAAATCGGCAGCGTTCGTTTACTCTGCTTCTCTCCGTTCATCTGATGTTCTTTGCAGCTCTCCGATCTCCGTCTTCCGGAGGTCCTCGACAAAATCCGAATGGTCGTTCGTTTCGCTCACGGCCACTCCGCTCACGTGCAGCACTTCGGCGTGTGCATCGGAGTGATGCGGCCGCTCGGCTCCGTTCTTCAACTTCCTTTCTTCGCCGACAAACAGCCGTCGATCGTGGAGGCACCTTTCTCTCCTGAGGACACCGCTCGGCTTCCTGAGTTCGGTGACAAACCCCCACCCAAGATGCTCAAATGGAACACTGACGGTGTTTCGTACTTCATCTATTAGAACCATCTGGCGACGGTGACGAGATTCTGCTTTTGATGTTCTCATTTCGGTTCTCGTTCGTTCTTTAACCAGTGCAATAAAGTCTTCGGCTCTCGATCGAATTCATTTTTTCCACAAGCACGGCACGAGAATTCGTCCAGCATCAACCAAATCGCCTTGACGTCAAAATGATTTAATGAGAACACTGGGGCCATCCGTTCGCTTCGCTTCGAGAAGGCAAGATGCGAGTTGTGCCTGGAGCTGGGCAGCTTCCGCCTTCAAACGAGCGGCTTTTTGCTTGTAGACGGCGAGTTCCTTCGTGATGTTCGCCACTCGGCTCCAGCAATCGCGTGAGGTGAGCGATGGCTGAAAGAAACGAGTAGGGGCGATGGATCGAAGGAAAGCACTCACTATCTTGCTCTTCAGCTCGTCCGCTTGTCGTCGGCTCACCAGTTCGATCTGATTCCATTCGAGCAGTCCGCGGAGTCCCTTGATCTCCGCCTTCTGCTCGTCGATCGTTCCGGTCAACTGGAGGACTTGATAGACAAAGATGGCGATCAGCACGGCAACAAGGACGACGAACAGGAAGGCGCACTCCAGGCCACACGATGAAGACGAACCAGACGACGAAGTTAGTTTCTTTGCGAACTTTTGCAGCGGGTCCGCAAAGACGAGCAGTTCGAGGCGATCACCGCACTGCCGAAGGAAGGGAATCACTTCATGCTGCGCAGCGCCCTCCACATTCACACCGTTTCTGCAACGAACGAACAAATAAGGAATGGAGCGGAAGACCGCACATTTCCAGGATCCACTCTCCTTTCTGCAGTCCGGCCTTCTCCGCGGCTCCGCCGGGCACAATTTCAGCCACCTTCAACGTTAGAACGTGCAATTGTCCGTCGATGCGCCGTAGTCGTGTATTTTCGCGCCATTCGGTTATCATGCCGAATTCGAACTCTAAAAACGACAAACATCAATGCAACTCTTAACGCATAGTTTCGAGTCACGAGATTTCGTCTTTTCGATCACCACCAACCGGGTGGCCACGTCGATTGCGGGCGGTGGAGCGTTTTTGGCCTCTTCATCCTTTGAGTGACTTCATCGTCCATCTTCGTGCCCAAAACAAGCAACCGAATAAAGCGAATCGCAGGGAAGAGCGAATGCGAGTTGGCGGTCGCGCAAGGTCCACTCGTGGCTTCGGCGCCAGTGCCCACCGCCCGCACGCGAGTGGACAGAGTGGAATGCGCGGTTCCTCGTTTGCTGCACGCAGAGATTGGTTTATCGCTTGCAAACAAATCAGAATGCACTTCCTTCTTTCAATTCGATCGACAAGAGCGACCCATTCTTTCCAGCTGCTTCAATGTTTTGGATAGCAGACCTCGAACCATCTCTGACATGTTCGATCCGCTGCCACCTTCGAAGGGCCGCAAAATGATCTCGTTTGCGGGCATTCCGGCGGTTTTTTGCCGTTCGTGGTGACGCCTCCGCAAAAAGCGGTCACTCATCCATATCGTTCGTTAGGAGGGACATGGCTTGAAGACAAACAACACCAATGTGAGTTTATTGCATCAAATACGCGAAAAATTTACGAACATCAAATGAACGATCACATCTTAGCGAACGCAAAAGAAACATTCGCGCTGTGCACTCGTTGCTTCCACCCGCCCACGATCTTTGCGTGACGCTCCTTGAGCCATTGGGACAGTCGCTCGTCGAAGCCGTCGGTTTGGAGGGTGAAAGCCGGCCGCGTCCCGTTTTCCTAAACGACAAACGATTTAGGTTTTGTGAAGAGAGAACGAACGGAAGGCGAGTTCATGGGAATGTCGATGGAGAAAAGGACGGGGAAGCGGCCGTTCGCCTTCCACGTCGGCTTCAACGTTGTGTTCTCCTCGTGCGAGCCCCAGATGCCCATTGCGCGATCAGAGAGAAGTGCGCACCGAAATGAACGGAAAAACTGACTGACGCCTCACTCGAAGTTTGGCGGCTCGCGAGGAGCGAGCGGCGACCGGGGAGGTGTGGTGAGAAACCACGCCTACGCGTCCCTCGACCTTTGACCCCGACGACCGCTGCGTCTCCGAGCAGTGCGTTCATGCGGTTGATGATGGGCGGCAAGTGGACTACGCGGCATGTCGGTGATGGAAGCTTGAGAGCTGGACAGGCGTGGCTGCCGGATTCTTCTTTATGCCGAGCAAAAACACCACAAAATCCGAGTGAAAGCACAAGTTGACCAACTCTTGCAATCCTGCCACTCCCCAACAAATCAACTAACATCAGGACGAGTTACAGAGCAACCAGCACGTCCCAAAGGAAACCGAAGGAATTCATCAATGGCACCGCACATTTCTTTTTGCATTCCCCACCAGTCGGTCGTGTTCTCGGTTGAACGAAGGGGATGACGGCGCCCACTTTGCGCTCCACGAAGTCGCCGTTGGTCTCCGATGCCAAGGGCACGTCCATCACTCGTTTCTTCCTTCTGTTCACTCCCACCGCTTCAGATTCGATGCTGGAGTTGTCGGGCAAGATTCGGAGTGGTGCGAAGAACGTTGGAGTAAGCCGTCCCCCTTTCTAAATGGATCCTTCCCGCTTTGCAGACGCCGATCGAGAGCCGCGAGCCCGTCCTTAACCGCAAGGAGCAGTACGTCAAGTGAGTGCACGAGAGCAGTGAATGCTTCAATTCAACCACCGCTGCAGGCTCACGAGTCAGACGAAAGTGGTCGTGCAGCCGGACTTCTTCTGGCTGGAGGGCACCGCGGAGAAGCCGTTCGAGGTGAAGACGGACGTCCGGAACAACGGCGACTTCCCGGTGGTCTTCCGCGTCAAGACGACCAAGCGGCACCTCTTCCGCGTGCATCCCGCCGTTGCGATCATTCCGCCCAAACAGGCGACCGTCCTCACGGTTCGTCTACTCCCTTCCTTTCAATACTCTCTTTTAGATCGTGAAGCTGCACGGAAAGACGGGCTCCGTGGCCTTCGACTTCGAGTTCCTCCCGCACCTGCCTGAGTTGATCTCGCTGCCGGCCAACGAGCAGTCCGTTCGTTTTCCTCCTCTCTGCACTCGATCATTCGTTTTGTTGCAGTACCGAAAGTCGTTGTTCGCCACGAACCTCCACCACTTCTTTGCGCTCGGCTACAGGCCGCGCGTCGTCCGACTTCGCATGCGGGCGCCTCCGATATGGGAGGAGGCGTTGATGTGAGCGCAAAGAAGGTGGAGACGGAGCGTTCAATTGCTCTCGTTGCAGAAAGATCAGCCGCGAGCAGAACTTCCGCATCAGCCAGCGGCTGGGCGAGTTGTGCAATCAGGCGGGGCTCTTCCCGCAGGTCAAAGTGAGTGCGGAGGAGAGAAGGGTTTTCCATACTTCTTCCTTCTATCAGACCACCCTGAACTTCGCCGAGTTCTCGCTGCTCGCCGAGGCCACCGGCAATGCGGCCGACCAGGGGCCGAACGAGCCGTGAACGGGAGATCTTTCTTTTGGTTGTTGCTTGTGGATAAACAACTCAGCGCGTGTTCGAAGGTCAGTTTATTCCCACCATCAAGAAACGAAAGGTGGAACAAATGAGGGATCGGGCGCTCAGTAGTCGTTGTGCCCGCCGTACGACTTGTCTTTGTGGCTGTAAGAGTGGTCGTGATGTGACAGCAGGCGGGGATC
The DNA here is from genome assembly GCA_024699865.1 of Aphelenchoides fujianensis. Lineage (NCBI taxonomy): Eukaryota > Metazoa > Nematoda > Chromadorea > Rhabditida > Aphelenchoididae > Aphelenchoides > Aphelenchoides fujianensis. The sequence goes on along the minus strand of JAMPIO010000138.1, from coordinate 161,982 downwards.
AGGAGCGGGTGGAGTGGAGAACATACGTTGAGGCCACAGGGGCACATCGGAGTATCGGTTTCCGCGGTGGTGCTCGTGCGACTCGTAGGACTTAAGGCTGAACAAGCGTGTGCTCTGGCTGCACTGGCCGGCGTCTCGCTTGAATTCTTCTTCAGATTTCGAACAACACTCACAAACTCCAAATTTATTTAGCGAAAGAAATTCTAATCGAAGCACAAATTGATCAAATCTCGCAATCCCGCCACTCCCCAAAAGAATCCAACGAATATCAGAACGATCACCGAAACAAGCAGCAAGACCCAACCCCAAAAGCAAAGCGGAGCGGGTTTTTGTTCGTAAATGTGGCTCCCAAAGTCATTAAGCGCCCAAAGCACGCAACCAAAAAGATACAATATGATAAGTACAAAGATCAGCAGCACAAACCAAACGAAAAGCAGCCAGAACGTGTCGCCTAACGTGTATTTTCCGGGAGTTATTATGAAGGTTTTCACCATTCGGCATCCAAAGGAGCAATCTTCTGGAATCGTGACGAGAGTTTCGTTCGAAGTAGAGTTGAAAGGCAGGACGGTGGTCGAAGCAAGCATCTCCGTTGATCCATGGGCTTCGAACAGACGGACTCGCTCTTCCAGCTGTTCCTTCTTCTCCGTCCATTCGGCCTTCTCTTCCACGAGTTTCTGCGCTTGGGCTTGCAGTCGAGCCGATTCGAGGGTCGCGTTGACGAGTTTTGCGCTCAGCCGGCCGACTTCCGCTTCCGAACGGGCGATTTGGGCGGCGGCTTCTTGCTTGTGGACCGTGAGGTCCTTCGTGAGGTTCGCTACCCGTCCCCAGCACTCGCGGATTTCGACCGCCGGCTGAAACAAATGGGCAGATGAACAATGTAGCGAATAAGATCGCTTACTTCCTCTTCATTCGCGGCCTCGGGCTGGCGTCCGCTCTTCCACTCGGCTTTGTTCACTTCACACAGACCGCGGAGTCCCTCGATTTCCGCGTCTTTCCCGGCGAGCAGTACGTTCAGTCGCCCGATTTCGAACAGAAGGCCGATCACAGCGGCAACAAGAAAAACAGAAAAGACCAGAGCGGTGATCACAATCTTTGGGCTCGACTTCTTGTAACAAAGAAGGCGGCGTTTATTCTTTCAAACAACCGCTGACGTTTTTCGTTTGGTGCAGAAGGCGGCCAGCGAGTAGGCGGGCGGCGGGTCGATTTCTTTCGCGAATTTCTCCGCTTCTCCCCGCTGCCGCTCGACAAAGAAGGCGTGGACTCACTTGGCTGCAAGCAATCGGTTGAACGAACAAACCAATTGTTTACTTACTTCGTCCATCGCTTGTGAACGAAGGTTAAAAGAAATGATTAAAAAAGTCGTGGAAGTCACGCGCTCGTTGTTGAGCCCGAGCGAAAGCCGCGCGACATGCATCCGCTTTACAATACGCGCGCTGCCCGCAAACAAGCGGCATGGCGGAAGAAAATCGATGGCGCTCGCCGCGCAAATCAAAAGCAACCCGACGGTTTTGCGGCAAAACACGACGTATCAACGAACTTCTCGCTTCTCCTCCGAACCGAAGAGCCCGCAGATTCCCGGCGCTCGCTCGGATGTTTCGAAAAAGCGGACGTCAGCGGCCGGCGTGACGTCTTTTGGCCCGCTGCCACTTTCTTTTGCGCCGGCGAGCCGAAAGAGCGCTTGGGCTTGCAAGCAGGGCGGCCATCTGCTGACCGCTCTTTCGTTCGTGCTTTCGAGGCGGCGAATGCGAGCGGCTCGTTCTGACCAGTGCGAGAGGCCGCTGGTCATCCAAAACACGCCCTACACGACTGACGGCGTTCCATTGCATTTGCCGCCTTAGAACGGCAGTTTGGACGAGAAGATGTCGAGTTTATTTGAGCACGCTTGGTTGAGAGTTCAAAGCGTGATGAAAAGCCCGATGACATTGATGACTGAGCAAAAGACGAACATGACGACGAAGAACTTGCCGCAAAGAACGAAACGCTTCTTGTGGGGGTCCACGAAAGGAGGAAGGAGAAGATCGAACAGAAACCGGAAGAGCAGGCAGAGTAGCTCGTAAGCAAATGTGAAAGCAAAGAAGTACACAAGCCCGAAGAAGTAGACGTCGCCCAGCGTTTCGCGAACAAAGCAAAGGGCCCTCACGATGCCGCCTTTGATCCACCGGACGCACGAGCGAAGGCGCGAACGCCAATCGTCGCTGGGCACTCCATTCGTTGGTTTGACGTCCTCCTGTTTGATGTCGACGTTCTCCGGGTACGTGGTCGTTGTTCTTGCGGTTGGACGTCCTTCTCGCCGATGTTCAGCCGGGCACGAAGGTCGTCGAGTTGCGCTCGGAGCTCGCTGATCGTCGCCCTCAATCGCTTGTTCTCTGCTTCGAGTTCGTTCCATTTCTCGACGGGTAGCTCGGAGCGGGACTGTGGAGCGGTGGGTTTCGCTAGCGGTTCGTCCACTTTCTTCTTCGTTCCTTCGGCCGGCCGGTAGTGAGTGGAAGCGGCAGAAAGCCTTGAATGAGCCTCGATTCGTTGAATGTGGTCGTAGATGACCGCGTTTGCCTGCAATTAGTAGGAGTGTGAAAAGAATGGGGTTTCTTCCGCCCACCTTCTTCAACTCATCCCTCAACGCGCGCATTTCCTGCTGCTGCACCAACTGGGCGAACGAGAGGGCGGCGACAGCAAACAGCAGGGAAGAGGACAACTTTGGGCGGTCCGCAACATTCCGGTCGACTGCAAGCAGAACGGAGTGAATCCAGAAAGCAAGCGAAAGACCGCACAGTTGATCACATTTGGTTCGGCCACTTGCCGCCCACTTTCCGGCCGTCTTCATCGCGACAACGATCTGAACAACGGATTCAGAATCAATTAAACGGTCCGTCATTTACGGGTTTCTTCTGCTTCATTCGATGCAAGAAAGGAGCGTGCGACCCGAGATCGACGTCTACGGAACGGGCATCTTTTCGTTCACTTCGAACTCTCACAGTCGGCGGCTAAAAAACGGAGAAGTTCGAGTGATTAAAAATGTTAGCCACTCACCTCACTCATCCTCGGAGAACAAGCAAAAGAAAGCGAATTTATTTGAGTCGCGAGCGCGCTTTCTGCTGCTGGCCGCAACTGTCCGCCGCTTGGGCGGTCGGGAGAAGCGGCGGAAAGGCCAAAAGCGAAAGCCTCGTGGTTGTCTTCAAGAGCGAGAAAGCGCGGCGGCCCGCGTGATCAGTTGAGCCGCGGGAGTCATTCTGTTGTTCCATGAGCCAAACCACGATCTAGTTGAGTGTTCAATCGCCAACGCACGGAATACACGACGGTGATCAGAGCTATCGTTGATTGCTTCGTGCCAATCTGCAGTCGAAAGGATCAAAAGACCGTTTAGTCAAACGATGCAAAATTCGTTGCAAGCAGTGCGCAGATTCTTTAATTGATTACACCTTTCTCAATCTGGCAAAAGCTCAAGCGAACGAGAAAAAAAGCCAGCCGACAAGCAGCGGGCCGACGAGTGGATCGCGTTTTGCCGCTCACCCGCCACTCGCCTGCCGTCCTCCGCTCGCGTCGTTCACTCGCGCGGGGAACCCGCAATTCGGCGAAGAAAGGAGGGGCCGAGGATTGCGGCCGGCCGGCCTTCCGCCACCCGCGCCGCCGCTCGGCGTTTGCGGCGGTCACTCGCGCGAGTGGACGGCCGCGTTTCCGCTTTCTGCTGCCCGAACTCGTCGGTTTCGAGCCGGAGCGCGCAATGGAGTTCGCTTCCATGGAGGACGAGGTACCCTTTCGCTCCATCAACTGCCTTCAACTTCTCTTCTTTCAGTTCATCGTCAATTGCACCCACTTCTTCGGGTTGAAGGGCAAAGGGAGGGAGCGACACGTGCTGGAGTGGCGGAAGGGCCGACAGATCGGCGAGCTCTTCGACTCCTCTTCGGATGTCCACTGCTACAAATCGGAGGACTACTCGTCGGTGCGCTTTCTGGACGGCCGAACGAAAGCGGAAATTCCGCGCGATCACCTCGTGGAGCGGGGCGGCGTGTACGCGGTTGTAACAAAGGAGAAGGTGAGCGAAAGAAGGTCCTCTGCGTTCATTCAGCCGTCGATTGCAGACGGTCTCTGTACGGTCCTTGTGTCTAGTCTTTCGCCCCCGTCTCCCCGACTTCCACACTCTCTCGCCTTCGCTTGTAACCCGCCACGACTCTGGCATTCCGCCACCCTCTTGCCCGCCTGTCTGCCGCCCCGCCGCCAGTCAGTCGGCTTTCCCTACTCCCCGGCCTGCCGGCCGGTCCGCTCTCTTCCCGTCGATTCCTCCCTTCTACGTACCCGTGTGGACGGCCCCCAATAAACTCACTACCATCCACGACGAGCCGTCCACACAACCCGTACAGTCTCCATCCAGCTGCGGGTGGACGACCGGCCGCCCATCGGCGTCGACGTGCCGCACAGTTTGCGGGCGCGCGACCTCGCCAAACAGCAGGGCTTGAGGGCCGCCTCCGTCCACGTCTGGTGGCCCCGCTGCGGCTTCGTCGAACTCGGCCGCCTGTCCCGCTTGTCGGTCACGGAAAGCAACTCGTTTTGGATCAAGACGGTCGACTACTCGTGCGCTCGCTTCGGCCGGCGGCTCTCCGCTGCGGTCGGCCGCCTCGTCGCAAAGCTGCCGATAGGAAAGCAGCCGCAGAAGAACGTCGAGGCACAAGTGGACGAAAAGAAGTACGCTATTCCCAACAAGAATTGTTTGATCATTCTGCTTGTTTAGATGGGAGGTCGGCTCCGGATGCAAGGAGTGCGTGCTCACTCTGTTCTACCTCGTGTCGATCGTCTCTGTGCTTTTCGTCCTTATTCACGTGGTCCAATCGAAAGGCGGCCGTCTCGTCCACATCGAGCTCCCGCCGGCGAATTCGACGAGCAGCGAGCAGGAGAGCCACGCGGAACACGAGAAACAACTCGAAGAGCAACGGGCGACCATCCACCAGCTGCAGGCGGTCAACGAGGAGAGCGAGCGGAAGGTGGCGACTCTCGAGGCGACGATCGCCCAGCTCAAGAACCGCCTCGTCGAAGCCAACGGACCGACCGGCGACGTCCTCTTCGTCTTCCGTCCACTCCTGCAGAAAACTGCGGAGGACGAATCAGCGGAACGAACACGTCGCGACTGGGAGCTGACGGCTTACTTGTTCGTTTTCATTACCGTTCTGCTTGCTTGCCTCGGTGTGTGGGCGTACAAGCAACCTCGTCAGCAGGAACTTTTGCGCGCTTCGATCGTATAATAAACCTTATTTTTCGTGTTTGAATTGGTCGGACGGGAAGAAATGGAAGGACAGCGATTCCATGGAGCGAGCGAGAGAGCAGGAGGGGAACGTCGGAAAAGAGAACCTGGATCTCTCGCGACTCGTCCGTCTCCCCATTGTTTTCCTGCCCACCCCCAACCGATCGAACAAAGCCGAGAGTGGATTCAAGGGGACTTTACTTCACAACGGGGGAACAGGGGAGGAGAGAGCAAGGGGGGACTTCAGGGGTTGTACTCGATGGGGAGGTTCTTGCGGCGCACCATCCCGTCGCCCTGGAACCACTCGCGGCGGAACTGCTTGGCGGCGCCATCGGGGGTGTTCCTGCAAGCGGGGGGATCAGAGGGCACTCCTTCACGCCTCTCACTCACGTCCACTCGATGGTGATGCGGTCGTTGTTGGTGTCCTCCTGGCCGAACTGGAACGAGTCGCAGCTGACGGCCATGAGGACGGCCTCCTTGGGGTCGAGCACGCCGCACGGCGGGTCCACGCCCAGGCGCTTCATGTTCGTCGTCTTGATGGCCCATCCGATGCGGCGGCCGCCGGAGTTCACGATCTGCAGCGGGGAGAGCGGTTAGAGGACAGAACGAGTGGAGATCCGCCTGCCTTGATGTGGTACGTGTGCTTGTCGTCGTAGGGCGCGTTGAAGACGATCTTCTGCGCGGGCTGCGTCTGGATGTCGCCGGGCGCCACGGAAGCCATCGTGCACGAGAGAGCGGGAGGTTGAGGGAGCGGAGAGAGAAGGGAACAGCGAACTGTGAGGAACCCCCTCGCCCCGGCCGGCTTTTATACCGCGGGATTTGCGTGAGTGGACGGGCGATGCAACCGGCTGTTTACCCCGACGATTGCGTCGTTTGAATGAGCGAGCGGGCGTCTGCCAAATGGAGAACACGCGGGTTCGAGTTGCTTAGGAAGCTAAAGGTGGAGCCCGATCCCTGCTCTGCAGACACTCATCAGCCGTGGGCAGATGATGAACGCAAAGAACTGTCGTCTTCTTCTGCTTTCAAAACGGAGTTTATTGGCACAAAACAATCGATAGAGCAACAAGAACAACACCGTCACGAGTGAAGGTAGAAGGTAATGCCCTCGTCGGTCCACTTCTTCAGTCGGGGCGGAGGTTTGCCGCCGAAATCGGGCAGAAGAGCGACGTCCTCTGGGCTGAACGGCGGCTTGATCGTCGAGGGTTGCTTGTCGGCGAAGTCGGAGAGTCGAGGGGGATGGTGTAGAAGAACCAATTGAGTTCGATGCACACGCCGAAGTGGTCCACGTGCGGGCAGTGATCCCGAGCGAGACGGGCGACCTTCCGAAAGGTTTCGAAGCGTACACGAACGCCAAGATGAGAGGGCTGCAAGGAAGGCGATAAACACTGATGGAAGGGGAACTCACGGTTTCTTGATGACCGAACCGACACACGACCTTCTTCAGGGCGCGCATCAAAGACAACGCCCGCAAGTGGTCGAAATCCTCGGCTTCGAACCTCTCGAGGTCGGCGAACGAAAGGACGAGCTCTTCGGTCGCGCACTCCCCGTACGCAACGAGCGGCACGTGCGAGAGGCTGCGGATCCAAACGGTCGCTCGTCGAATCCGGTGGGCAAACAGAAAGTCGAAGCGCATCTGAAACCGCAAGAAATACAAAAGGAATGCGAAAGGAGGACGCTCACGTGCGAATTGCTGCCGTAATTGTTCGTGTACCGCTCCAACTCCATCGGCGGGACGTCCGCTCGTTGTAGGAAGCAAAGCGGACACTCGAGTTCGCGCAGCTTCGAACTCAACTCCCGCAGAAGGCGCCCCCGTCCAGCGGAGAACGTCCATCCGGGGCGGATCACCGCTTGGGGCACTCCTGCAAATAAGAAAGACGTCGAAGACGAGAACGAAGCGCGGAAACGTACCGACGAAATCGATCAGCGGATTCGTGGTCAAACCGGCGCCCTCGTTGTTCCGCTCGCTGATCACCAATCGCTCGACCCACTCGCCGAAGGAACTCGGGCGGAGAAGCCGGCCGAGAGCCGCGAGTTCCCGCTGCCCGACGGGCGTCTTCGAGTGCGGCGGGTTGGTCCAAACGAGCTCCGCCGTTCCGCCGACATTCGCGATCTCGATCTCCACCGTTGCATTCCGAATGGACGGGCGGAACAACGACAAGAAGTTCTTGGAGACGAGCTGAAAGCAGCGGCAAATGGACGGGAATATTCGTCGACACTCACCATCAAACGAGTCGTCGCTGCCGTCTGTCCGTAGAAGCGATAAAAGACCTCGCGTACCACGAACTGCAGCCTCTTCCGCTTCCCGTTGGACGCGGCCGGCGGTTCGACCACGTCGCCGTCGGATTTCCGCTTCCGGCGGCGTTTGGCGGGCATCGGGTTGAACGACGACCTGGAGAATCTGAAGAGGAACAAGTGGATGGCCGAAGCGATACTGGAAGCGCGAGGAAAATGGACGCCGACGAGCGGCAGGTCGCGCGCGCGAACTTTCCGCCCGTTGATCGGCGCGTGGAGCGCGGAGTGCCCGGTCGGAACACGCCCCTTTCTTGCAAGGTGGTAGCAACCGGACGATCTTTCCTTTGCTTTTAGGAACTCTCGCACGCGAATCATTCGTTCTCACGCTTCCTTCGAGCTAATAGCGAGGCGGCATCAAGCTCGTCGCTCCACGAGGACCTTCTCGAAGTTCGCCTTCTTCTGCTCCGCGTACCCAGTCCATGTGGGACTGCCCGCCGCTTCTTCCTCGTCATCGAGAGCCGAAGCGGCCATCCTGACCGGCTTGTGGAAACAAACGATTCGAATGTGCCCTACGTAGAGATTTGCATCAAGTGCTTCGAGCGGCCACTCTCTTGATTCGGCTCACTTCGCGAAACGTGTGTTCGGCTGCTTTCTTTCGTTTCAATGTTCCTTCGGCTGCTTCTGTTCGTGCTCTTGGTGGACGGCTGTGCGGCCTACAACGCGGCCTATTGGATCAGCGGCCGGCTGCTGTGCGGCGGGCAGCCGTTGGGCGGAGCCGTGAGTTCTTCCACTTGTTTAAAGATTGTTTCCTTTCATCTGCCGCCTGCAGCAAGTGTTCTTCTACGAGGACGACTTTCTGTTCGGAAAGGACGACTTCTGCAAGGTGGTCGACTCGAAGCAAGACGGGAGCTTCGCGGCGCGCGGCTACGAGGACGACGGGCCGGGCGGCGGCGATCCGGACGAGATGCACATGATCGTGCACGTTCTTCCTTCTCCTTCCTTCCACTCCTTTCCTTCTTGCAGGCGGTTCACCTGCAACGGGCAGTCCGGCTGCTTTACGCGCGACCTCCCCGCCTCGCTGTGGGACGTGGGGATCGTGGAGGCGCAGCGGGAGCACTCGGTGGGCGCCATCGAAGTGAGCGGCGAGACGAAAATCGAGTGTCCCCAGCGGCTCGACGAGGACGTCGCGAGTGCGTACGCCAAGGACATGTGTCGTGCGGATTGAGTTGAGTGTTTTGTTCTTTTTTTGTTGTGAATAAACGAGTTCCATTGGTCGACTGAAGAAGAACAAGAACATTCAATCGACTTTAACAACGCTTTATTCGACATCAAACTTGCCATATAAGGGCGATCAAATTTACGTGGTCGCGAGAGGAAGTTGAGAGTGGAACGAAATGAGAGACAACCATCGAGTAGACACAAACAGCAATTCCAAGCCCTGCTACAGAGAGAACTCAATTCAATTCAGGTTCGGGGACGCCAACTTCTCGGCGACGACAGTGACCGCCACCAAAGCGAAGCAGCAAGCCGAGAACGTGAGGAGGGCCGTCTCGACGGGCCGCGTGGTGATCGCGTCGTTCACCGCCTTGCGCCACGAACTGAAAAGATGCTGAAAGGAATTGCTTGCCTTGCCGAATGGACTCACGTTTTCTTCGCCGGCTGGACCACGACCTTCGTTTTGATGAGCTGGGAGGTTCGAGGATCAACGAGCAAACAATCGACTGCAAACCTTCTTCTTTTGCTCCTCCCGCTCCAGCCAGATGTTCCGTTTGAGGAACTGCGCGTGGTAGTCGGCCGTGTGCAGCCAACAGACTTCTGTCGCCGAGTTCATCAGCAGGTCGTTCAAGTCGCACTGGATGTACGGCGGACACACAGAGGTGTTCGGATAGCAGGCGACGATGTGCGCGAACTCCTCTTGAGCGAGGAGATCGCGGACACGCCACTCGCGCGGCACCCACAGCTCTTTGATCGCCGTCTTGGCCACGTGGCGGTCGATCCCATAGCGGAAATTGAAGTGCTAAACAACCAATTTCCTCATGTGGATGCACGAGAGACTGCTTACATGAAGGTTGAATTGGACGGCGTAGTTTCCGTCCTGCTTGACCAAATCCTTTGGGTCGACCGCCTTCTCGACCGCGAGATCGAAGACGTTGACGACTCCCGGGCGGACGGTCAGGTCGAACGGATTCGCGTCGACGAGCTCGGCGACCGTCGTGCCCGTCTTTACGCGGAGCTCCTTCGGGCGCCACAGCCAGCGTTTGTCCTTCTCGGCGGCACTGAAGCTGACGATTTGGAGGCGGACCTGCAACCGAATCGATTGAATGATGGCTTGTGGTTGGACCTCTCGTTCTAACTCACGTACTGTTTTGCCGTTACTTTTTTGATTCGAGGACGGACAACCTCGACCGCTTCCGCCTCCGAATCGTACACGCCGAAGTCATCCATCTGCAAGGGGGAGGTGGAAAGGAGTGGAAAGCTGACTGCATACCGTCGTGCGTTGAAAAGTAGGGAGAGAGTGGGGAGTGCTTGGTCGGGTGACCGGCGCTCGCTCGACTGCTGCAGACCGCAAGTGACCACTCGAAGGCCGTCGATCGTCAACCCCGACCGAGAGGACGCCCAACACTGCGCAACGTGCGAACGGGCAGTAAAACGGGAGGGCAGATTGCCTCGCGGTGAGGCGACATATCACATTGATTGAGGGAAGGGCGTTGGTTCGAATGTAAAACTCGTTTGAAAGGGTTGAGGAGAAGGCGGCCGTTCGAAAGAAGGCATTGAGCACTTTCCGGCCAACTGAAAAGCAGCGGTCCCACGTATAGCGTGTTTGATGCTGCCGTCCCGCCGCTTTGTATTAGCGAGACTTGTTTGCTGATGTTGCTCAACCGCTGAATAAGGATTGCAGATCGCACTGGCCACCGGCCGCTCGCACGTCATCGCCCGGTCGATGCGGGCGGGTTGATCGCGGTTCAAACAAAAGCGTCCGCGTGGGTCTGCTGGGTGCGGCGCTCCATTCTGCACCTGCTGTTCGACGCGCGGTCAAACGCAGCAATCGCTCGCTTTCTTGCTCGCACTCTGCTGACCGTCTTTTTCCAGCGAGATGTCCGCACCGCTGCCGCCGAAGCTCAAAACGAATGCCCGGTTGTGGCTGCTGTTCCACGCAACAAAGACCAATCGCTGGAACAACAGGCTCGACTCCACTGCTTCCGACTACCTGCCGCAACGAGCGACCCTTCGCCTCCGCAGCCTCCGTTTCCTCTTCTGCTCGTCCGGAGCACTGACGGCCTTCTTCGACGGCAACGACATTCAAAATGAAGGCGCCCGGCTGGTCGTGGTCGACATGCGGGACATGGGTCTGCGCACCACCCGACAGAGACGGCTTGTGGTGCGGTTGACGAACGACCACTTGGCGGTTGGCTCCACGGGTCGCGTGCTGCAAACGAGCAGTTTCGAACGCGTCGTCGTCGCGTTCAGCGAGTTTCCGGAACCTACTTTCGAGCTGGTTCGCAGGTGGTGGCCAATGCTTTCGATGTTGAAAGGTGGGTATGGAATGTTCGGCGGTTGTTTTATGTGTTTTGTAGATCTCGGCAATTTAAAAGCCTGCGGACTGCAGATTACTGGCAACAACCGCAATCTCTTCATGTTCCACATCGTACGCGACTTTCTGCACGGCAAGATCGATAGGGTCTTTTTGAAGAACCAGCCCGTGACGGCGCTTCGCGCCGTCCCCAGCTGAGGGAGTCGTTAGACTGGTGCGTATCGAATCCTTTTGTCGACTTCGTTCGGCAAACCACGTGCTCGTCGCAACGGGTTAACGCCGAGTCGTGTTTCACTAACGTTCAAGTTTAATGAAAGTATGGCGAACGGGCCGCTACTCAGCAGAAACGACTTTGACCGTCCATTACGCTCTGACGGTTCCATGGAAAACCGACCCAAACCGCGAAAGCCGCAGGAGAATGCAGTCTTTAAGTACAACAGCGCGCACAATGCTACCTACCACGCGCAACCAACGTCTAGCAGGCTGTTTTGGATCCTAGCAAGCGTAAAAAGTGAGTGGTGGTTCCAGCGCCCGGAGAAACCGACCGCGAAGCTGGGGGCAGGACCCCACTACAAAACGATGCATTACTCCTCGACGATCAACCGTTTAAGAAATTTGAAACGGTGGTAAGAAGGGCTACTTTATGCTCGACATTTCTGCCACGTTTCAAAAGATTTTGTCCGCTCATTTTCAAACCCGCCCGGTGTTTGTGCGATAACAGCGGTCTCCTTCGCGCGTGTCGCAGTGGCCAAGTGGGCCAAGAACAAACACAACATGCAACACGCTGGAAAGCCCGTGTTTTGCGCTTTCGAATGCGCTCATATTCATGTCATGACGTCAAAAGCGCAATTAGAACGGCGGATTTGAAATTCGCCGAAGTTTTCAAATCGACACACAATTTTTCTCCGATTTATACGTTTTTCTGTTTAGTCGAATCGCCACAAAACCGGCTGCAAAAGATGCGCAAGACCTTTTTCTAGCCTTATTTTGTAGGGTTTGTTGAATAAAATTCGGAGAGCCGAGAACGGCGCCTTTGAGTGCAGACCTCTTCGATTTCCCGCCCAGACCTTTCGACTTTAGTCGACCACAACTTTCTTCAACAACACTTTCTCACGATGTCGTCAACTTATGAAATGTTCCTTGTTTCAAGGCGCATCTTTTCGTCCACAGGGCGGGTGCAGTTGGCCGTGATCGAAAACCGCTACGGCGGAGAACGTTGGCACGGAACGTTCAACGTGCCTGCCGACGGTCGAAATGCACATTTTCGGACTTCGCGCATGCGACTTCCTCTAGCCAGAAAAAATTTCAGCTCGATTGGAGCAAAGCGCTAAAAGTTGAGGGTGCGGAGGGGACTGACAGACTCACCGGTTAGCGCCGTTTACGGGGGGAACCATCGCCACACGAGCGTTTTGCTTGATTTGCCCGCTTTAACAACAGTTGACTTTTACGAGTATTCCGATGCTTCTCCTTGTCGGTCTTTCTTTTGATTATCGCGAATAACCATAGCTTCGTTTAGCTTTGGTTTCCGTCTTCCGAACAACCGTTCGAACGCTTGCAGTCGGCGCGTCGACCGAAAATCTGGCTGCGATCGGACCGTGAGTTCTTGGTTTCGATATCAATACGTCCGTTGCCTTCAGGTGCGAGCGGAACGAGGCGATCCAGAAATTGGATCTCTCCTTGTACGAGGCCGAAGATCCAAATGACCTCCATCAGCTGCCGTCGGGTGCTTTGTGGAGTGAGAAGACGGCGCGTGACTTTCGGACTGCATTTGCGAACCTGAGCTCCTTGAACGAGAAGTTTTCGCTGGAGCTGCAAACCCGCGGCTTTTATTTTGAGGTCACAACGGTGAGGGCATTCGATCTTACGGTCCAGTTGATCCTCGTTTAGGAGCGAATGGCCGTCTACGGCTCGTTGAAGGTGCTCATCGCTCGCTCTCTCCGCCTGGTCGAGTGGGCGAAAGCAGCCGGGCTGCGCTTGAAGAAACTGCGCATTCCAATTTTGCTGCCGCAGCGGTACCGACCGGGAGACGCTGAGGTTTGTGACTTTCTTGTGTTATCAGATCTCCTTCATTTAGAACGTGCACAAAAAGCTCCTGCAATTTTCTCAGGTCCATTTTGCTCGGACAACTAAGTTTGCCGTCCAGACCGAGAACTTCGATGCCCAAGAGACGAAACACTTCCTACAACGCTTGTGGAAAATCGACTGCATTTGGAATAGGCAATCGGAGGCACAAAGGTTTTCTTTGTGTGTTATCACTTTTTGTCTTGAAATTGCATGTTGGAATTGTGTTTGTCTTTTGATTGTGTTTTTTGCTTCAAAATAAAAATGCAAGAACTGAGAGTTAGTGATCAATTGTCCCTTTCTTCTGTCCAGTAGCAACGACGACGCTGAAACTATAGAGGGAACTGCGGGGAGAGGTCACTGGCAAGAGGGAAGCTCAAGTGCGTGAATGATTAGCGAGAAGCGCCCTGCTGATCGGTCGTCAACTTTTCGGCTTCCGACCCTCCCGCCTGCTGGCCGACCGCCTATTGTTCCTCGAAGCAGACGAAGAGGTCAGCGCCGGCAGAGAACTCGAGCAAGAGTCGCGGGGGCTCAGCCAGTAGAACAGTCCGTAGGTGAAGTGCTCGGGCTCATCGAGCTTTCGGACAACTTCTGCAATCGAATGAATCGAGAAGGAGAGCGCTCGCCGCGCGCGTTCTCCAGCCAGCCGCTCTCGTGCCACAGCGTCTGCCTATCGACCACTCCGGTGTTCCGGAAGCCCACGTCCACCGCGAGATCGCCCGAATCTTCGTCTTGTGGCCCGCTGCATCGACCTCGAGCTCCTCCGACCACCAACCGTCCATTTCTTCCGCCGTCCCGACGCCCGGCAGAAGAAGTCGGTAGTGGGCGGTTGGGTGCTCCGCGAGCTGACCGACGGGCGGCGCGTCCTCGGCCGGCGGGTTCGACGAGCGGAGGTCGCAGCGGATGGTGTGGACGGCGGCCGCCGGGAACTCGAAGATTCTCGTGTCGGAACGAGAGCTGCAAGGAAGCAATGGAAGGACCAAATGGAACCCATTCCACTCGCCCAGCATCGAGCCGTCTGCCGCCTTCACCCACACAACGCCCTCAAAATGCTCCAGTCGTGGTCGACCGCAAAGAGGATGCGTGTGAAAATCGATGGCCGCAAGCAGCGTTTTGTTTTTCGGATGGCCGACATCTGCGTGCTCACGGGAAGGAAATGACGACCGGCACGTCCCTCTGCTTTGACTCGAAACTGCTCGGCAGCAATTGCACTCAATGCCTTGTCAGCTACGATCACTCATGTTTATTTCGATGGAATACGACACAAACGTTGGTTAAGAAAATAAGTGCATTGGAGAAGGGGCAATTTAAAAAAGTGAACGCGCCACTCGAACGAATTGCTTTTGATCGTTAAGTAGTCGTTCATTTGTTCCTTTCACGTACACATTTACGCGGAAGCTTATGAATCACACAATTGAAGGCGGAGGAAGAAGACAAGGAAGGGGCGGGTCCATCGGCTGGCAAACGAGTGGCCAGCGGGCGGGCTCAACGAAGCGACTCAACAAACCAGCAATTATGCGACGTGAGAACGAAGCCCACGTCCGTGGAGCCCACTCGTTGCTTCCATTGGCACACGATTTGCGGACGATGTTTCTCAAAGAAAGCCACCATGTCCTCATCGAACTCCTCGGATTCGAGGACGAATTCTGGGCGTTCCGAAAAGAAGTCGACTGCAAACCTCGCCCTTTCGAGCAACGCGTCTAAACGAGCTGGATGAACACAAATGAAGAGGATATAGGCAATACTTTCGGCGCCGAGCTCATAACGCTCGCCCAAGTAGATTTGCGTCCAGAGTTTGCTCAAACGAACGCCCGCTGCTTGAGCGCACTGGACGACGCCGAACGAGCGGTCTACGAGCACGTTCAGTTGTTCGTTGATTTCCGTTCGTTCCTGAACAACGAAAATGAGCTAAGGCGTGCTGCGGAATGACAGTACCGCCTCTGGATCCCAACAGAATTCCAGCAAGTTCACGTGCAATTCGAACATGTCGTTCAGCGAGCGGAGGTTCCGGAAGGCCGTCCAACACTCGTAGGCGTCTTCTTCGTCCCACGACAGCCCGGGGAGAGGTTCCATTAGATGCACCCCAGGCCGCACATCGAGGCGTAGGCGTTCGATCGCTTCGTTCGGCTCGCATCTGAACACGTCGATTGGTCAGGCGACAACCCAAGATAACTCACGGTCCGTGCGCGACGATGCCTTCCCAGCGAGCATCGAGGCAAAGCACCCGAGCACGAGCCCGAAAGATCGAGACCAGGTCTAAACGGACGATAAACAAAGAAGTGAAAAGAAAATGCGAACATGTTGGGATTCGCCAAACGGGATTAAGCGTCACTTCGTCCATGAGTCTCGAAGGGAAGATCGGCCACGCGACCGTGCAACGACCACAGCCTCTTAAATGCACCTTTGCGAGCTTTTCGAACAGGAACTCCCGAAGGACGCTCATCAAAGGCAATTCGCGTTGACAACTCTCGATGTCCAGAGTGACGCCCGTCAAGCTGCGGTGATCTGGAAGATGCAAAGGAGTTGAACAAAAGGGTTGCCCGACCACCTTTCAATTCCGCAAAGATCGCGGTCCACTCGGGGATGTGCGAGAAGCGACGACGAAAATAGCCCATAAGCACAATGGAAACGTGCTCCAAGCGGGCCGCCCGCAGGAGGACGTCCATCGATCCGTGGGTGAAGTGGTCAAACTTTTTGAGGCGTTTGCAGACCGCTGTTTTCACGACGATCGAAGGATCGAACGAACCCAAGTAGACCGACACAACCCTCTCTCGACCGTCCTTCTGCGGTTCAAAGAGGAGATCGAGCGACGAGCGGCAGCAGAAAAAAAAGCGTTGAACGCGACGCTGGAATTCCGGTCGTCTTTGCTGGTAGGCGGGCGAGTTCCATTCGCGCTCGCCGTGAGGTCTGTCCGTGTCCAGCGCGTGGAAGAGAAGGAGTTGACGAGCGCCGACGTTGAGCTTCGGCTTGGGCATCCTCGTCGTTCGCGAGAACACGAGACCCATTTTGCTTGAGCCGAGCGATGGAGAGCGAGCGGCGGTCGCGATTGCCCACTCACGAGTGGCAGCGGCCCGCTCGGCGGGTGACTCGAGCGGCAAATTTGGGCGCCAAACCGAACGCCCCGCCGCGCACTTTGACCCCAGCAGATGCTCTGCAGTGCGCACAGTTCGCCGCGGACCCGGCAGCGAAGACCGACGCCTTACGCATTTCGGTCGCCCTTGCCCGTGTTGGTCTTGGGCGGCATAAAAGCGGGTGCGCACTCCAAAAAATGGTAGCCTTCTTGTGAAGTGAAGCAGGATCCAAGCTCTTGCTTACGTAGTTCAACAAAGACTCTCGCAAAGTGCAACCAATATTTTCCAAGGCGAAAACAACCAAACAGTTGAGAGGTTGTCGCTAGGAGTTCTTCGCTTGTTCCGCATTCGATACATACTTGCTCATACGGGCGTCGGTCGATTGAATTGCTTCCACGAGCCCCGTCCTGCAGTGTGGCGATCGTCGCCTCGGACATCAGCACTTTCACTCGTTTTTCTGATCGGCCGCTTGTAGTTGCAGGCTGGTCGAGCGACCGGCGATTGGCTGCGGAATCTGACGACCAACTTCGTTGCCGTCCGACGCAAAGCTGTCGCGAGCGAAGGTCCCGTTTTGGCAAGCGGCAGACGACGGAATAATTTCGCCAACTAGAAAACAAGCGCAAAGAGAAGAGCAAGACGGACAAACGGATCGAACGGTTGCTCGCCCTTGACTCGAAGCTGTGGATCGCGTTGAATCGAGACGAGGTGCGGGCGATCATCGAAGGCGAAGTGAACGACCGCGGCCGTCGGCAGGCGAAGAAGCGGCGTCGAGTGGAATCCGGCGAGGAGGAGTCGGAGGACGGGGTGGGAGGAAGACCAGAACTTGGAAGCGGCTCTGAAAGTCGAAATCATTGACGACTGTTGATTGTCGTTGCTACAGAATAAAGCTGTTAACCAATGTTTCTGGTGAACCAGCGTGTGACGGCGCTTCGCGCCGTCCCCAGCTGGGGGAGTCGTTAGACTGGTGGGTATCGAACGCTTTTGTCGACTTTGTTAAATAAAAAGAGCGCTCGTCGCAACGAGAGAACCCCCGAGTCTCGCCCCATGAACGTTCGGGTTCAATTGAAACTTGACGAATTGGGAGTTTTGAAAGAAGACGGCCCGTTCACTTATTCTGCTCTTACGGCACCAAGGGGAACTATGGCGAACAGTTGAAGTCGTTTGCCAACGCGGGCTTTGGGCTTGACTGGGCCCACAGTGCTGTTTGTAATTGGTAACCGATGCCAAACAGTTTGTTTTGATCCCAGCAAGCGAAAAGTGTGAGTGTTGGTTGCGACGTCCAAAGAAATTGACCGCAAGAGTGAAGTGCGGAACCCCAACACCGAAAGCCCCCTTACTCTTCGGCAACCGATTGTTTTAAAAATCTGAAACGGTGGTAAGAAGAGCAACTCTGAGCCCAACATTTCTGCCAAGTTTCGGAGGAATCGGTCAACTTCTCTCCAAACCCGCCGGGTGTTTGCGCAAAATAGAGGGTTTTGTTAGCGGGCTCTGCAGTGGCCAAGTGGGCCAATAACCACCACAAACTGCACACCGTTGAAAAGCACGCATTCTGCGCTTTCGAATGAACCCATATTCATGTCATGACGTCAAAAGCGCAATTAGAACGGCGGATTTGAAATTCGCCGAAGTTTCCAAACCGACACATGATTTTTCTCCGATTTATACGCTTTTGTGTTTGACCCAATCAACATGAAACGAACTGCAAAACATGTGCAAGACCTTTTTCTAGAAACCATTTGTTGGGTTTGTCGAATAAAATTCAAACAGCCGAGAACGGCGCCTTCGAATGTGAACCTCTTGGATTTTGCGCCTCGAACTTTCGCCTTTGGGGGATCACAACTTTGTTCACCGACATTTCCCGATGATGCGGTCAACTAATGGAATGTTCCTCGTTTCAAGGCGCATCTTTTTGTCCAGCAGGCGGGGGAATTTGGCCGTGCGCGAAAAACGGTACGGCGCGGAACGTTGGCACTGAACGTTGAACGTGCCCGCCGGCGGTCGAAATGCACATTTCCGGACTTTGCGCATGGAACTTCCTCTAGGCAGAAAAAATTTCAGCTTGATTGGAGCAAAGCGCTAAAAGTTAAGGTGCGGTTTGTGACGGACAAAGTCACAATTTTACGCGCTTTACGGGGGGATGAAGGAAGCGAACGTGCAGTTGAAAGCGAATCCTCGCCTGCTCACGATATTCCACGCGCTAAAAGCCGACCAGCAAGAGCAAGCAGCACTTCGGCTGCAAACACTCCGCTTTTTCTTCTGCTCCCGGGCGTTTGTCGACGCCTTCTTCGACTCGAACGAAAAAGAGCGCACGAAATGGACGTGCATCCGCGTGGGTCACTGGACGGTCGGCATGTCGGCACACGTTCGATCGGTCGTCTTGCGGTTGTCTCATGAGCACGTCTCCGCCGACTCGATCGCCCGCATCGTGCGAGTGGCCCGGCCGAGCTCCGTGCGCGTCGACTTCCAAATCCTTTCTCGCTTGTCGCTGGAGCAAATTCGTGAATGGCATCCGGTGACTTGGGCACTCCAGGGTGAGTTTTTCCATACGGACACCTCACTTCTCCCTCGGGTTTAGACCAGCGATGCTCGAAAGTCGTTTCGATGTTTTTTGCGGTTCCTGGCCGAACTCCGGGCATCGAAATGCTCCGCGAACTCTGTGACGACAAAGTTGTGGAGTTGGACCTTCCGGATGCCCGTGCCACCTGTCTGCTGCCCAACGAGTCGCCGTTGTTGATGGAAAAAGTGGGCGTTTGGATGATGTGGAACACAAAGCTTGCTTGTTCGTTCTCTACCGTTCGCTTCGTTCAATAATCGCTCATTCAGATCTCGCGCCGTTCTTCGGCGCCCGTGCTCGCGTGCTCGAAATTCGTGGGAAGATCGATGAAATGGCTGAGGGCGAGCCGTGAGTTTTCTTTCTTTAAACACGACGTTCTCCGTTAGGTGCAAACGGAACGAAGCGGTGGGGCGAGGGATCCTGAACGTCGATGTGGGGACCTGGACCCCCGTGGAAAGGCTCCTCGAACAGGCAGCCGATTCACGGTGGGCCAAACACAAGGAAGATTTCCAAAGGGCCTTGAAGCACTTCCGCTCGTTAAACGACACGTTCGTGCTCGAAGTGCACACCAAACAATTCTCACTGCACGCGAACCTGGAAGATGTGAGTTCACCCACAGCTCTTCCCTTGCTCACCGGCCGCAAAGCAGGCGGAACAAATTCGCCGTGCCTTTCAAATCCTCGTCGATCGCTCTTCCTGGCTCGTCCGCTCGGCAAACGAAGCGGGCGTTCGTTTGGGCCAACTGCGCACGGGCGTTCTTTTGGCCACGAATGTCCAACCGCCTCTTGTTTGTTTTTTGTTTTGTTATTCAAATTATTCACACCTCGTCTTTGTTCTTCAGGCGGATCAAAAGGCGCAGTGGGTGACGGAGTTCTTCGATCAACAACCGAATTTCGTTCTCCAAACCGGAGAGTTCGATCCGGAATTGGTCGAAAAGTTCAAAACGCGTTACGAGACGATTCTGTGCACGTGGGAGCAGCGAGTGGACACCACCGACGTGATCTTCGCCTTCACTCGTTGAAGCTATGTTTCTGACGTGTTCATCCGTATCCTGTTCGTCAGTTCAGCAATAAACAAACGGTAAACGAGGAGCAAATGAGTCGTGCTGCCTGCTTGTGAACGACCGTTACGGCCGCTGAAGTCGTGGCAAAAAGAGAAAAGCTTTGGGGACCCCCCACTGAGAGCGCTTTTGGTCCGCTCGAAACGGCGTGGGTCAAAGGGCGTCACGCCGTTCGCTGACGTCCGCTTTTCGAAACAATCGAGTAGCAAAGAGAAATAATTGGTCAAAGTGTCGTCACGGGGCTCTAAAGAGTGGACGGCGGAAGGAGCTTGCAAAAGCGACAACAAGACGGAGTGCTGACACCTGTTCTTTGTGACGTCATTTTTGAACGGCCGATCCAAAAGAAACAAGATTAATTGGGGCGGCTGGGCGGGCGGCGAGTGTTTCGAGGTTGTTTTGCTCTCTGACGTTTTATTTAAAAAAACCTGGAGCTCGGCGCGATCGCGTTGCGGTTCGTAGAGGAATCAAACGCAAAGCGGCGACCCGTCCTCACGCCCAACTTCTTTTGTTTGTCGAGCTCCCTTGTGGACCGCCGGCTCTTGATTGGTCGCGATCTTGTTACCCACCACTCTACCCACTTTCTTTCCGGCTACGAATCGCCGTCGATGGAAGAAGCCGGTCGATCAGGCGAATTCGCGCAGAAAAACGAGCTGCCGGTCGTCTCTCCACTCGCCGCTTCGGACACCAAACGAACTACTCCGTAAGTTCATTCAGCAGAAGAATCTAACTGTTTTTGTTGCAGAACGAAGAAAGAGAGACTCATGCTTGGGGCCGCTCTATCACCGCCCTCGTCGTCTACTTTTCGATCGTCTGGCTTCTGTGGGAAGTGCGGTGGTTGAACGCGAGGATCGAGGAGAAGAATGCGGAGATCGATGGACTCCGCAGGCTCGGTTGGTTGGCGGATGGGCAACAAATGGGCGAGGAAGCCAGCAGTGGAGTGAGTGCATCCCTCTATCCACCTGCAGCTCGCGAGTGTTGGGAGCGGCTGGCGGACGTCACGAAGGAACTCACCGCCCACCAACGAGCCGCCGCCCGATTGGTCCAAAACGAAAGACTGCCTGCTTCCAACTCGGCGGATGCCGCAGCCGAAGAAGAGTGCTCGCTCGTGTGTCTCCAGACTAAGTCTTCTTTAAACACGCAACCAACCAAGACCGTCCTTCTCCACTATTTGTTTCTCGTCTTCCTGTACGCGTTCCCCGTTTTCAACTTGATTGCCCTCGGGTTTGGCGTGTATTTTGCGGGGCGCAAGATCTACGGCTAGAAGAAGCCGCGTCCTCGATATTGGGCGAGCGTCTCGCTCGTTCTTCTGCTGATCCTTGCAATCATTTGGGTCGGCAACCTGTGAGCGCTTCTCTGAATGTGTGCCTCTGTCTGTCAAAGTGTGTTTGCGGAATAAACAGCAACTTGGTGGCTTTACTGTGGACGGGGGCTGGAGTCTGTGCCGAGGCCTGCTGCCATCAACCGGCTTCTTTTTGAAAGAAAGAAGTAATCGAAAGGAATGGAACTCGAGAGCTCATAGACTCTGGTCACTTGGGCGACGCTTTGGGTGTCTTGGAGCGAGAAGTTTTCGCTCTTTCTTTCGCGATACCAGCCGTCACGTTCGAATGGATCGACGGGCTCTCCGCAAACGCTTTAAACCTGACAGAGACAGCAACTAGTGCTACTCGCCACCTACACCCTACGCAATCGTGTGAACATGCGAGCGGGTGCGGCGCGGCTCAACGAGCAGGGCGTCCGCTTGGGTCAAACCAAAGGTGGGCGTCGGTTGGGTTAGCCGCGTGCTGAGCGGCGTTGCTCAAATTCCATTTGACGAGCGGTCGACCGCAGCAGTCGCTCGTCCTTCAATCTCTTCAGCGAGATGTCCGGTCCGCCGCTGCCCGAACCGAAGCTGCCGAAACTCCACGCCCGTGGACGGTGGTCGGTGTTGTTCCACGTGACCCGAACCGGCCGTCCGGAAAACACGCTCGACTCTGCGGCCGCCGATTACTTGCCGCAGTGGGCAGCTCTTCGGCTTCGAACTCTCCGCTTTCTTTTTTGTTCGGCCGCCTTCCCTGCCGCCTTTTTTGAGCGTCGGGACGAACACTCGCATTCGCCCTTGCTTTCCATGGGAACCTTGTCGGTGTGGTCGACACGAATTGGCAAAGATTTTTTCGTGCGTCTTACAAAAGACCATTTGTCCGTAGAAGAGATCGAACGCATCTTGCGAGTGGCTTCATTGAACCGAGTTGTCGTGTCGTTTTACTTTGCACAATCACCCACTTTCGATCGGGTAAAACAGTGGCGTTGGATGCTCTCGGTGTTGAAAGGTGAGTCCTGATTGTCAATGTCTTCGTCCACGTTCGTTTCACAGCATCGTACACTGCAAGCGGTAAAAGTCCGGCTTTCCAAATGTACGAGCCACCACCAACTGGTGCCGTTCCTCCGTGACTTCCTGCCTGCCAAGATCGATGATCTCAGTTTGGCTGAGTTCCGGCATGCGAACGTGTTGCACGGCCGTTTTTCGGAAGTGATGGAAAACGTTTACTGTGAGTCGCTCGACGCTCTTTCCCTCCGTACGTTTTTTGCTGTATGAACGGCGGTTCCAGAGAACGTTTTAGATTTTACGCCCGTCTTTCGAATGGCCACACGGCAGCTTGAAATCTATACGCGCATCAAGGACATTGCCGCAATGGGGCCGTAAGCCAACGTGTGACGATCAGGTAGACTGTTTCGTTTAGGTGCGAGCGGAACGGAGCAGTCGAAAAACTGCTGGTCACTGTGTTCAAACTCGAATTTCCAACGGCGCTACTCGAACTCCCCGCCGGCGCGCCGTGGATCGAAGAGGATGGTCGAAATTTTCAGACGACGCTCCACAATCTCCGCTTTTTAAACGACACTTTTGAACTCAAGCTGCAACTCGATGGAGCCACTTTCGAGACCTCGACGGTAAACTCTTTACTTCACTCCTTGTTCACCTCCGTTTAGGAGCCAATGCAAGTGTATGACGCGTTAAAGGTGCTTGTGGACCGTTCCTTCTGTTTGATCGCGTGGGCCAACGCTGCGGGAGTTCGCTTGCGCAAACTGCGGACGATTCTCCGACCGCCGGGCTGGTCGCAACCGCGAGAACCGGAGGTTTGTTTCAAGCCGTTCACCGGTTCGAATGCGCTCGTTCAGCACTTTTACAACAAGCTCTTAAAATTGGCCAAGCTGTACTTTCGCCGAAAGACACAATTTTCCTTCCAAACGGAGAAATACGACATGGAATTGATGGAAGACCTCCGGTTTTGGTCGGTGGACCTCCGTGCCTGTTGGAATCTGCGAGTGGACGAAACGGACGTGTGTTTCGTGACCATCCGTCGCACAGATTGAACTTCTCTGTCGTGACTTGTATCTGTTTGTTTTTCGGCAATAAACAAAAAGCGGAGATCATGCGGAAAACCGGCAACGGACTCGTCCAGGCAGTTCTAACGACCACCCGGCGCGGCGGAGTGAATGCCGCAAGACGTGGCTGAACAACGAAAAAAGAGATCAAATTGAGTAAGCAGAAGAAGACCGCTGCAGTTTATTTCCGGATAGATAGTTTTGGGCATCTCAACGCGCAAATCAAGCACCCTATTTCTCTCGGTTCTTGAAAAAGTTGTCGTCGGGATTGCTGAGGACGGGGATGCGAATCCAGCGAGCAACGTGCGCCCACTCGCCCACCTCTTCCGGTTTGAAGGTGGTCATCGAACGGTTGATGAAGTAGTGTTGCTGCAGGAAGGATTGAACCGAGTGTTCTACCCGCACCCACCTCAGACACGTAGTCGTACAGCAAGTAGGGATTCTGAACATTGAGCTTGCAGACAGGAGTTGTGTTCCGCCCACCCCTTTCCTGTTCGCGTCAAAGTAGACGGTCACGTTGTTGCGGTGGTAGACAACGTCCCACTCCTCGACGAAGAACTCGAACTCCCGCTGATTGTCGCCGTTCAACACGCAGTTCATGTCGGCACTCTGCATTCATCCTTCTTTAAACGAATAGCGAGAAGGCAGACCTTGAAGCAGACGTCTTGGAGCATCCCGTAGGCGCGGGACTCCAGCGACAAGCGGGCGTTCGGCAGCGTGGTCACCGGCTCGGTGTCCCGCTTGCTTCCGATCGCCTCCACGTCGACGGCGTGCAGCCGGTGGTCGCAGACAAGCCACTTGTCGGCGAGGAAGGCGCGGTCGGTGCACTCGAAAGGCGCTCGAAAGCGGGCCTCCATCCTGCAACGAGCGGCAGTGCGGGGCGGAGGGAAGCGAGCGGACTGCCGGGCGAGATCGTAGACGAAAACCTCGCGGTGGTTTTGCACTCCGACCAGCAGCGTTTCGTTGACGAACGGGTAGTGTTTCTGCTGGAGGAACTGAACAAAGGCGGTCGATCCGCTCATTTCTTCTTTCTACCCGCCTTCTCCCCGTCGACCTGGATTTTGAGCGTTTCGTTGAGCGGAACGCCGTAGTTGGCTGCAAGAAGTGAGGGATTCGATCCAGAGCGGGGGAACTCACTGGACGCCCAATAGTAGCGATGCGATCCGATTTGGCCCTTGATCGCCAGAAGCTCGTAGTACTAAATGAAAGAACGCTTGACGACAGGCTGTTCTTCTGCGGACTCGCCTGTCGAAAGTCGTTCTCTTTCAATTCAATCGGTTCGATCTTTCGGCTCACTCCTTCGCCAGCAACTGGAGGAGGCGCGTCAAGCACTCGCGCACGAACTCACCGATCAAAACCGCAACACAGAAAACAAAAAGCTGGTTGCCCGTCGTCATTTCGGCTTCACAAAAGCCTTCTGGCCGGAATAACCACGCGTTCACGAGCGTCCTCACCGCTCAAGCCTCTTCGAATCCAATCGAATGCAAATTTGATGTGATCGATGCAGGCGATTGCGTTCTCGAGAACGGCGAACGACTGTTCCGTGTTGACAAGAGTGTTCGATGCAGTTTGCGTGGAGCGTGTGGACGAACGAGCGGACCGAACTGCGCGCCGACCTTCCTGCTGCCCGGCCCCGACGGCGAGTGTTTTCTGAACTTCGTCCGCTCGAAGACCTGGCTCTGGGCATTACGCTCGTTTTTGGTACGCCTTTTCTCCGCCAGTTCTGCTCCGCTCACGTGACCAGCCAGAAGATCGGCTTCAACAAGCATCTCATTGCTCACAACGGAGAAACTACAAGCATTCGGATGAGTCGTTCGATTTGTTCGGAGGGAGCTGTTGAAGCCCAGTGGACCAGAAAGAAACGTTTTACTTGACGCACACGACCGAGGAGAAGGACGAACAGACACCGGATCAGCGGCGAACACGGGACGTCGACGTCTGGAGGGCAGAAAGCGGCGTGTCGATCTTGGGAGTGGAGCGGCGGGCGGGTGTCTGCGGGGTGTTCGGGCGGAAGACGGAGCCGCGACGGCCGCTCGCGCACACACACGAATGCCGCAGTTTCCCGAGCTGCTCGGCGAGCTGCTGACGGTCGCCCTCGGACTCGCGCAGTTGCTGCAGCAAGTCGGCCTCCTGCTTCTCGTGTTGCTTCTTCATCTGTAACGAACAGAAGGGGTGAGCAGAAAGAAGCGAGAAATCACCAGGATCAATTGGCCTTTCAGCTCGTGCAGCTTGCGAGCTTCGGAGCGTTGGTTGGCGCGTTCTTGGGCGGCGGAGCTCGTAGTGCGCAAAGCGGCCGTCTGGAGCGGTTTAGCGGCCGCCGACTCGGCCGACTTCTGCTCGAGCGCCACGTTCTTCGCTTCCAGCGAGCGAATCTGCTCGTGAAGGGCCGCCTTCTCAGCCTGCCACTCGTGTTTGCGCGCCTCGAGCTTCGACATGAGCTGCAAAGTGGAGGGCTGATCGGAGGAGAGGGCGTGATTCACGGCGTCCATCTCCGCCTGCTTCTCGCTGTCCACTTGCGGAGCGGAAGCGGCGGCGGCTTGGCGCTCCAGAGCGGCCACCCTGCGTTCGTGCTCGTCGCACTGGGCGAGCAGCGAGTAGACCGTCTCCTTGAATTGGGCCGCCTGACGAAGCGCCTCGGCCACGCGTGCTTCTCTTTCCGCGTTCTCCTGCAAACGAACGAGCGATGAAAGGTTGAGGAGGACCGAGAAAAGCGTACCTGCTCGCACTGACAATGAGCGACACAGCGGGCCACGATCTCCTGTTGCGAGAGCCTGAAAGCACGCGGGAGGAATTCGGAGAGGGATCGAAGGAAACGAACGTGAACAGCGGCACCGTCTCCTCCGCCACCTTCTCGCTCTGCTTCGGCAGGCGAGCGGTGGACGGCTGGTTGCGCGGGGATTTGAAGGCGCCGCGCAGTCGCTCAGGAGTTCCTTGCGCCGGCTGACCGCTGAGCTCCTTCTTCTCCCAGAACTCCCGGACGGTGGAGATCTTGAAGCCGCCCAGCGAGCGGCCGGCCTGACGGGCGCCCGCCTTGCTCGCGCCTTGCTGATCGGCGGACATCGCGCGGAGAAGGCTGAAACGAGAGGAAGAAGTTGGATGAGAGAGGACGAACCACCGACTACTCGTCTCGTGGTGGAGCGACAGAAATGAGCGGTTGGCTGCCGAACAAGCGAAAGGATTCCAGCCGACCCAGCCGATGCAAATGCGGGGGAACGAGGAGTGCTTTTGAGTGCAATGTCCAGTTTCTCGTCTGCCGGTGGGCAGGCGGTTGCAACCTCTCATCATCGTTCGCTGCGCGCTTCTGCTTGCCATCTTCACTGCTCCCACTTTGCTGCGACAAGCGAGTTGCAGCTCGCCCAAATCCGCCGTTTATTGCTCGAAAGTTGCAACCGCTGACAACAAGAAGAAACAATTCAAATCACTGCCCGTCTTCCGACATCAGTTCGATCGCCAACTCGCACCACGCTCGCATGCTCATTGGCTCCGGAAGGTCGTAGGCCAGTTGGCGCACGGGGACGTTCCAGCAAGCTCTCTGCTGCACACGCTCTTCGAATTGCCGTTCAGGCTTCTCCTTGAAGTCTTCTCCATCGTCCGGAATGTACGTGGCGCAGAAGTCGAACACTACGTGGGCGTGCCACAGTGAGAGTTAAGCAGGGGTGGCCGTTGGATTGAAGGGGCTTTCTTCTTTTGCAAAGACTTCTTCACCGTAGCGGCGTAGTACGTGCAGTCTTTCCCGATCCTGCCCAGTGGCCGGATCGAACTCGGCGAGCTGGACGAGTTTCTTCAACGCATTCACGTGCAGCAGGCGGAGCTCGTCGTAGGCGGCGGCCGCCACTTCCGCCTCGTGGTCGCGGGCCGCTTGCAGTCGGTCGTGTTCGACGCGGAGCTCTTCGAAGCGCGCTTCCCACGTTTGCGGAGAAAGCGGCCAGTTGGTGTACGCAAGGAAGAAGATGGCACAGAACCCAAGGAACAGGGAAGGGAAGAGCTTGTGTGGGCTGCAAGTGGGCGAGGTGAAGAGTAGCTCGTAGAGAGAGTACTCTCCGCTTGAAACTTCTGGCCTGCTCTTGGACGCCCTTGCCCTTCTTCGCCTTCACGACCTGAAACAAATCGATTAAACGAGCAGCCGACCACGGCGCACCATCCGCCGGACGTCCACCGCGTACTCGTGGCCGCTCTGCAGCCGCTGCTTTGCGCCCACTCGCGTCTTTGCCTTTCTGTCGAGCACCCGCACGACCTCGAACTCATCACACGCATCGCCCACAAACAGCCGGGAGGGCCGCTGGAGGTCGCGGGCCGTCGTGTCCGCGAGGAACGTGAACACGCGGACGGGTGGGCTGAAGGAGCCGCCCGCCGTCTGCTCGCGCACCACGATCACCACTTGCGATCCAGTCGAGTGAAGAGCTGGGTTTTGAGGAGGAACTCACAACGACTGCCGACATCCGTGGCGAGTACGAGACCGAAGCGGCGCGGAGAGCGAGTGCCGCTTGGTCGGCCCACTCGAAAGCTCGCTGTCGACCGGGCGCCGAGTGAGCGGTGGGGCCGTCGGATGACCGCGGGGCAAACCAAGGTGGCAGATGGACATTTGAACCGAACGAGTCGCGCTTTGTGGCGGCAGGCAGAGGTCAAAGTCGAAACACCCCGCAGTCATCGACGGAAGAGCGGACGGCTTGTCGGTCTACCCACCGTGCAGTCGCTTGAGTTCTTGCGCGCGAGCAGCAGGAGTTTCTCCTTGCTGCTCGCTCTGCACGGCAACCCTGCTTTGAGTATAATCGCTCTCGTTTCAGTAATGGACGGCCGCGTGTTCACAAAGCGCACTCGCGCCCAGCAGCGGCAGTACGAGGGGAGCTCGAGAACTTTGACTACAAACCGATGCGCCCGCCGCCAACCAACTGAGCGGGGGAAAACGGCCGCCCGTCGTGGTCATCGACGAGGACGCGCAGAGCGAAGCAACCGCCCAGGAGCCCCTTCAACTCACCTGATGAGGGCGGGACGATCCGAATGCCAAGCGGAGCAGTGACGGGTGACAACATGCCAGCAGTGAGAGGAGATGGCATGAGCCGCTTGCATCCCCGCATTTCACTGGAGTGCGGACTGCATCTCTCCCCATTCGACCGTTCTAGCGGCCCTCCGACCATCTGCAAAAGAGGCCACCCCCGCTGCCCACTCGTCCATTGATCCAAAAGGAATCCTCGAGAAAAGTGGCCTGTCGCCAACAGCAGCCGATCACTCCGTTCTCTCATTTATCGGTGTTTATCAGCAAACAAACAAGCGGTACGAGTCCTCAACTTTAGCGAGTGTCCCGTGGCGCCACGAACGAAACGTCCGTCTCGCCCACTCGCACACGCCAGTAGCAGTTGACGCTCGCCGGGTACTGGCAAAAGTCCTCGGTGGTGTACGCCTCGAAGCGGTTGGTTTGAACGGAGAACTTCGAGTGGGGAGCGAAGAATTGCTTCACGAAGCCCAGCATCTTTTCGAACGGCTCCTAAGCGGCGGGAGTGGTCAAATCAATAATTTTGCAGTGCGAAACGAACCGCAGCGTCTTGCTTCTGCCAACCGGGCAGCCGGAGGATCGTGCGCAGCGTTCCCAAGCGAACTCCCGCCTCTTGAGCCCATTGGACGAGCTGGACGCAGCGGCGGAGGAGGAGTCGCAGCGCGTCGTTCACTTCCGACGGTTCGGGCGCGAGCACGTCCGCGAGGAGGGGACCGAGCGGGTCGGCGTCCGCTTCGGGCACCTGGAAGCCGTCCAGGTCCACGCGCAGCGAGAACTTTTCGTTCAACGGGCGGAGGTTCGCGAAGGCCGCGCGGAAGTCGGCCGCCGTCTTCTCGTCCCACGGGCTGTCGGGCGGGAGTGCGCGCATGTCGGCCGGGTTCTCCCTTTTGTGCAGGTAGAGGACGACGTTGTCGACCACTCCGTTCCGTTCGAACCTGAACGCAGCGAACGTTCGGAACCCACAGCTGATTGCGAGAGCTTACGGTCCATTGGCGGCAATGCAGCCGATGTTGCGGACGTAAATGTCGAGCTCTCGGGCGCGTGTCCCAAAGAAGTGGGCGAGATCTAAACGACGCGGTCATCTGACAAAGTCGAGGCAAAGGAAGACGTACACGGGCTGACCTCGCCGTAGGCCCGCATGAACGCGTGTTCCAGCACAGAAGGCGAGTCGTGCAACACCGTCGCGTGGCGGAAGTTCTTCAAGTGGACGCGGACGAGGTTGTCGCCTAAAAACTGCCGCACGAGCGGCACGAGTTCGTGGCGCCGAGCACAGTCGACGATCCGCAGTTCGATTGCTGTCGAGGTGCAGGTGTCTGGAGAACGAGGATGAAGTGAGCGATCAGAAGAGGAGGGCCTACCGTTGAGCAGTGAGAGCAGCGAACACCACCGCCGGAGCAGCTCGGAAGTGGGCGCTGGAAGGGCGGAGAAGCAGACGACGACGCGCTCCGGTCGGGCCACTTGCAGCACGCAACCGATGGACTTGACGGCCACGTGGTCGCTCGTCAGTCGCAGCGCAAGCCGGCTGTGCCGCGAGGTCCGCAACCCCATCGCTCGCACGTCGACCACGAGCGCCCGTTTGCCCTTGCCGTCGGAGAAGGCCGCCAGAAAGGCGGACGAGCAGAAGAGGAAGCGAAGAGTTCGCAATCGGAGAGCCGCTCGCTGCGGCAGGTAGTCAGGCGCGTTGGCATTGAGCGTGTTGTCCTTGCGACCGGTGTTCAGGGCGTGGAACAACGCCGACAGTCGGGCATTCGCTCCGAGTTTCGCCGGCTTCTTCTCCGCCGGTTGCGGGGCGGGCAACGGCGAATCGTCGGCCGCCTCGTCGTTCGCGCGCTTCGGCTTCTTGGTCGGCGGCTCCAGTCCAGACATCGCGCTGCAAAGACCGGACAGATCTGGTTAGAGGGGCAAGTGGCTGGTGCGGGGCAGCGCTCGTTGAGTGGCGGTCGAAAGGTTCGCTCCTCTTGCTGCCTGACCCACGCCGCGCTCATGGTCGGGCGATTGCGTCGCATGTGAAAGTGTGCATTCCTTTGCGCACTTCGTTGTTTGCTTTTGACCACCAACAGTGAGGAAAGAACTCTACGCTCTCCGCTGGACATTGCCCGTGAACACGAAGCGAACCACCGATCGGAGGACGGCGCCCGTTGGTTCGTTTCTCTGGCGAGTGACGTTTGCGGCCATCTCAAACGAGACGAACAACGAAAGAAGTAACTTTCTTTCTTCAAACGAGCACACAGACCGCTTGTTTGTTACTGACGATCAGTCACATGTCTACCCGTTTTTTAACAAGAAATCCGCAAAAAGTGAGCTCCTCGTTCAACACAAACGAACGGATCGACACACAACTTCGGAGCGGCAAAAGAGTTGTGCCGAAAGCCGGGATCGATCCGGCGACCTTTAGATCTTCAGTCTAACGCTCTCTCCCAACTGAGCTATTTCGGCGGTACAGACGAATGGGGCGTAGAGGAAGCGGTCGCTCTTCCCGTTTGCTCGCCGTGGTCCACGGGGGGTTAGTCGGTAACCTGTTGAAAGAGTCGACTGTAATCATAGTTCTCGAGTGTAAGTCGCACGTTCACAAGGCCGGGCGTCTACCCCGAGCGGCGGCTCTTCGGATGTCAGCAGAAGACGCCCGTGATGGACGCGCTGCGGGAGCACTTGTTCGACAAAGCCGCCCGCTTCTCGTTTGACTGCTCGTGCTGCGCGCTCGCGTGGCCGATCGCCTGGCCGAAACCGGTGGAACAAGTGGTGCTCGACGTTTCCGCACGGTTGTTTCTTCCGTTTTCCTGAGTCTTTCCCGTTGAGCTCCCTTCGCCGGTATTAGACCCACGCTCTAACCAACTGATCGTGAGCTACGGCGCCTGGTGGCGGTAAGAAGAGATTGGCGGTGATGGGCTGTCGACTGCTCGTTTGCTCTCACGGTCGTTGGTGGAATTTGCGGAGGTCTTTCCAAAACAAAAACCTGTCCGCTTTACGGAAGAAACACGTGGGCACGGCGGCTTTTCAATCGACTGATGGAAGCGGACAGAAGAAAGAAGCGTTTCAATCAATGAACGGCGGATTGCGTGGACTTTCGAACGAAATAGAAGAATGGCCCGCTTGTCCACTTTCTCGCTTTTGGCGTGGCGGCTGCCCGCGTTCTGCTTTTCGGCTTCCTGTTGGCGTCGATTGCGAGAAGGTTCGTGGCGGAGGCGGCAGCGACCAGCAGCTTTTTTTGTTGCAACCAGGAGTTGTACGAGGAGGTGGTTAGCGATGGAGGACGCCCTCATTCAATTCGTTTCTCGCTTGCAGAGAGAAGGACATGAGTCAGTTCTTCTTTTTCATTCCGCTCACTCCTCTCCCGCTTGCAGCCCGCGACGACCTCTGCTTTGTGACGAACAGCAGCCAGCGGGGTGTGTGGCGCGCCAAGGGGCAGGAAGACGACGGGCCGTGGCAGTGGGCGGACGAGTTGCAAGTGTACATGCGCGCCACCTTCTCCGCTCCCTCACGCCTTGCAATCGACAAGAAGGAGTGGCTGCTTCTTCCCGCAGCTTGATCGCTCCGTGTGGACGTCGACTTCAACCTCGTCCGCTTGGAGCGCGTCGAGCTGGCGAACGTCACGAGCGCGCGTTGCAGCAGGCGCGTCAACTACAACATGCAGATGGTCCAGAAGTGGCAGTTTTGCGGCGTGAAAGGTCCGTTGAATGAGCACGTCGCGTGTTTGTTGATGTCGTTCGAGATTGAAATAAACGTTTTGTCTTTTTGGTCCGGCTGCTTCTCTATCAGAAAGAAGCCCGTTCAGGCGACTTTTCTCCGCAACCGACCAACATGCGGCCGTCCACGCTAGCCTCCAAGAAGACGCAGCCACTCTCTCCGCACAGCGGAAAGAGCGCGGCAGACGAACAGCTCGTGCCCGCCCCTCCCGTGGGCCGCCCATTGAACGCTCGTCGCTCGGCCGGCCGACCTCCCGCTCGTCCGCCGTCTCCTGCGGGTTGGTGGGTGGGCTTTCCGTCCGGAACAAACGACGAGTTAGTCCGGACCAACCAACACCCCCCCACGTCCGTCGCTCGGAGCAAACGGGTGGTGGGCCCCGTGGGAGGGCGGGCGGTGGGGCCCTCACCCCGTTCAAAATTTTGCTCGGTCCGAACTTCGGTTCGGGCCAACAAAACGGGCAGAGCGAGGGTGAGGTCGGCACCTGGCGAATGAAACGGGCAATGGAAAGCGAACAAATCGGTGTGTTGATAATCGCCTTCTAATTGCCGAGGGACTGCTATCTGAAGCGAACAATCGCTCAAAAACAAACCCCTGCTCGAATACTCCGATGGATGGACGACTCATCGCTCGCTCTCCGCAACAACCTCCGCGCGGAACCGCCGCCGTCAAGTGGCCGTCGCCGCTTTGTTCCCACCGCCCGCCCCCGCATTTAATTGCCTTCCACCCTACGCTTCGTTCAACCGTTCTCTGTTCAGTTGGAGGAATGAAGAAGACGGCGGGCGGCGATCCGCTGGGCGACCTGCCGAAGCCGCCGGGCTTTTGGGCGTGGACGACGCTCGTCGGGACGTTCGGAGTGGTGGGTTTGGTGTGGCTGTTCGCGGTCGGCACGGTCCTCAACATCGGCGAGTGGAAGGCGGCGATTCGGGCGGACTTTCGCGAGTTCCAAGTGAGTCGCCGCGCTCTCCGGCCGCCACTCACCCGTTTGGAGGCGATCAGCAACGAGGCGTGGGCGGCGCTGAACGGAGTGGCCGCCCGCCGCCGCCACGACCACGTCGCCTCCACGATCCACGCGCTCTTCGAAAGCCGCCGCCGCCCCCGCCGGCAGTACGCGCCAGACAACCAGCAGCCGCAGTGCCGCCGTTCGTCTTCCGGCTTCTTCCCACTCACTTCCTCTCGTTCAGGATGCGCGCAGCAAGCTCGTGGATGTCCGCCGGTGAGTGCGCGAGGCGAGCGGGGCGTTTGGGCAGTTGCTGGGCACTGCTAGTTCGAAACTTGCACTCACCGCAACCTAACCCCTACTTACTCCGCTTTAGGGACCGCCAGGTTTGTTCACCGTTGTGCCGAACACTCCTGCTCGCTCGTTTGAGGGCCGACCGGAGCGGCGGGCGCGCCTGGCTGTGAGTCGCGTCGGCAGCCGGCCGCTTCACCCACTCGCTTCGTTGCAGACCCGGGAGAGGCGGGCGAAGACGGGCGGCCGGGTGAGCGCCCTCTTCGATCGGAGTGGCGAGTGAACGACCGCTCGCTTGCAGGAGCGCCCGGCCTGGCGTTGATCGTGGAGCAGGAGCGGCCGGGCTGCATCCTCTGCCCGAGCGGGCCGCAGGGGAATCCCGGGTGCGCGCCGTCCGCCCTCCGCTCACTCCTCGCTCGCTCGTTGCAGACCGCCGGGCCGGCCGGGATCGAAGGGCGACAGCGGCAGCAAGGGAGCGGCCGGCATCCCCGGAGCGAAAGGCGGGTGTTCGCCGCGTCCTCGCCCGCTCATCCCGCTCTCGTTCAGGACTGCCGGGCCGCGCGGGAGTGGTCGGCGACGCGGGACCGCCGGTTCGTTCGCGCCGCCTTCCGCCCACTTGAGCGACGATTTCAGGGCATCGCGGGCGGCGTTGGACCTCCGGGTGCGTTGGGCGGGCAGGAGAGGGCACTGGAGACTGCCGCCCTGCATCGAAACACGCCCACTCACTCATCTTCTCGCGCTTTCAGGCGACCCGGGCGCGGACGGCGAGCGGGCGGTCGGCAAAGCGGGGCCGTCGGGGCTGCGCGGCCGGGCGGGGCCCGTGGGCGAAGCGGGACTCGCGGGCATCCCGGGCGAGGTGAGTGGGCGGCCGGTCGCTCGAGCTGACCGCCGGCTTGAAGGCGGGCCGGCCGGGAGTCGCCGGACCGATGGGCAAGGCTGGCAAAATGGGCCGCAGCGGAGAGCCGGGCATCCCTGGAGCGGTTCGTTCCTCCCGTCCACCTCGTGCAATCCACTCGCTTTCAGACGGGCGAGAACGGGCGGCCGGGGCAGGACGGCGAGTTCCCTCCCCTCCCACAGCCCACCCACTTCTTCCTTTAGGGCTCTACTGCGAGTGTCCGCGGCGGGAGGCCTCTGCGGTCGCCCCGCCCGCCGCCCTCCAACCGGGCGGTTACGGCGACGAGGCGGACGAGGGGCGGCGCGGAGGGAGCGGCAGGAGCCAGCGGCCGGCCAATCCCTTCGCTTCGAATCGACGGGGAGGCGGCGAGGGAGCAGAAAGTGGCTATCCGAACGCTCCGAACGCCCCAAGCGGCCTCGGGGCGGGAGCGCGGGCGGTGAGTGCGGGCGGCTACGCGCTGGGCTCCGCGGCCGTCGCCCTCCGGATGGCCGCCGCGCGCGCCCACCAGCCGCCGCCGTCCGCCCGCCGCAAGCGACCGCGCGCCCCCGACGGCCTCCGAATTCGCGGCGGCCGGCGGGACGACGAGGAGCGGCCGGTCGAGGCGGGAGCGAAAGCGGAGCAGCCGGTCGAAGCGGAAGAACCCACCCGTCCGCCCCGCCACCACTCGTTCGCCACCGACTACGAGGCCGACGAGCCGCAGGAGAAGCGGCGCCGGAAGGGAGCGACCGGTAGAAAGCGGAACTCGCGGCGGCGTTTCAACGACCATCCGGCCGAACGAAAGACCTCCACCGCCTACCCGCTCGTGGACGTCATCGAGGATTGATCGCACTGGGTGACATGGCCGTTGCACTCGTGTTGCTTTCTGCTTTGTAACTTGCGTTCGCTTCTGAGTAAACAATTCAAGCAATCAAATTTGTTGGCAAAAAACAGCAGGAACCTCAAAAGAAAGTGAAGAGCAACGGCGACGCGGAACTCGCCCAGCTGGTGGGCGGCCGCTTCGGCTGTTGCTTTCCCTCCCGCCGTGTCCCCAGCAGTGCGTGGACAGGTAGGCGCGGACTATGTCGTCCATCTTATGACTTCTAATAAGTTGTATCGACTGCGCGCTCAAATGCCTGTTCGAACCAACTTTCTCTCGATGGTTGGCGTTGTCTTCGACCCCTAACGATCAAGTGCTCCCGCCTAGCCCCGCGGTCATTTCGACGGAGAAGCGCCGCCCAACAGAGCAGTCGGCTGCCCGATCGCGTGTGCGCGGCCCTTGACAGACGGCTCGCTTTCTTTGTTCCGCGCTTGATTTTGGAGGGCGTTCGCCTTCTTGCTCGACTGCCGCGACTCCTACAAGCGCTCTCGTTTCAGGGATGGACGGCCGCGTGTTCACGAAATGGACCAGATCGCAGCAACGCGAGTACGAGGAAGAACTCGAGAATTTCGACTTCAAACCGATGCGGCCGCCCCAGCAGAAGCGCCGTCGCCCCGAGCATCCCGTCGTCGTGATCATCGACGTGAACGGCGAGCGGAAAACAGACGAAGCAGCTTCCGTGCGAGAAGTGCTCCAGCCGCCGGTTGTTGGCCACCAGTCAGTGGAAGGACCCGAAATGGAACAACGCGCAGGCCCTGACCCAATGAAAGAAGAGCCCGCGGAGGTCGGAGACCAGCAGGAAGGACCGTCTGTCCCCGTCGACCCGCAAGTGAAGCCGAAGCCCGCAGACGACCATCCGCCCTCACAGCAGTCGAAGAAGAAGCAGCGGGCCCAGCAGTCGGCTACCGCTCTGGACATCGCCCACAAGCTGGTCGAGCGGCTGGAGCACGAAATCGCGTGAGTTTTAGGCAAACACCTCGCCCAATGCTCTCCGATTTCAGCGAGCTCAAGCAACTGATCGAGCGGAAGGACGCCAAAGCGCTTCAGCT
This sequence comes from Aphelenchoides fujianensis, assembly GCA_024699865.1. Classification (NCBI taxonomy): domain Eukaryota; kingdom Metazoa; phylum Nematoda; class Chromadorea; order Rhabditida; family Aphelenchoididae; genus Aphelenchoides; species Aphelenchoides fujianensis. Next base: position 126,180 of record JAMPIO010000138.1, on the reverse strand, counting down.
CGAGCAAGTCGTGAGCAGGAACGAGGTGGAGATCGGCGCCTTAAAAACCGAGAACAGGTGGGAAACGAGCAATGTGGATGGCAGGCGTTCTCGTTTTCAGCGAGCTCAAACGAGTCAGCCAGCAGCGAGAAGCGGAGATCCTCGGGCTCAAGGCGGCCATCGACGGGCGGGAAGCGAACGCCGAATCGACCCCGCGGAACGGGGAGCACGAGGTCGAGATCCCTTAGCAGCGGACGCGCCGCTGGACGAACAGACCGGCTCGACAGAAACGAACGAAAACACCACGTGTGTTTGCTATCTAAGACCTCTAAAACATCCTTCTTAGGCAACAGGACCTCTAACTCACGCGCGCGAAGCAGGAGGAGGCAGATGGAAGCCGTGATCGCAGACACGCGGCCTGTCTTCCTGTACTACGAATCTCAAAGGGGTGCGTCGCTCCGTCTTCCGCTCACCCCCCTGCAGCTCCAGTCGACCCTTCCGATCAACGCGTGGAAGGAGAACTCGATTGCCCACACCCTGCTGCTTCAAGTCGCGGACATCGACGAGTGGCTTCGTTCGAGTGCGGCCAGCAGCTTGAACGGACACAGCCGCGTAACTCGTCTGATCGAAGCGGATCGGAGGTGGACCGGCGGCGGCACGAGCGGCGAGCTCTGCCGTCGCGTTCTCCGCTTTCTGCTCGGCCATTCTGGAGAGCTTCCGCACGAAGCCGGGGCTGCTCGCCATCCTCCAGGCCTTCGAGGAGCAGTTGCGCGCTTTCCGCTTCAAGGGTCTCTTCTTGACGTCCGAATTCAAAGGTGGGGACGAGCGGTGGTGGGCGACAGTTCGGTTGTTTTTAGATCACCCGTTCTTCGAAGTCCTTGCCGGCGGGTCTTCTGCGATGCGCGCAGTTCAAGCCAAGAAGGTGTGTTCTTGGATCCCGCAGCAGTCAACGTTGTTATCGTTTAGAACTGCAGGGAATGCGGCGTCCTCTTTACACTAGTGGCCCACAAGCCCGCCGCCGCCCACGCGAACCCCCGCGGCAAGTTCCTCTGTTCGGTTTGCGGGATCGGCTTCACTCAAGCAGAAAAACGTGATGTTCACGAGTCCAAAGTGTACAACTTGGGACAAAGCCGACCGGCAGAAGAAGAAACCGATGCAAATTCAACCGGTTCGTCTACGCGCTCTATCCACTCATCCTCCCGCTTGCAGGAGCAATTCGCCCAGCTGCGGAACCTGACGACGAACTTTGCCGCCGTTCAGTCGCGCGCACGCAACGGGAGCGAAGAGGAAAAGTCGGAGGACGACGAGCTGGATGCCAAAGAGCTGGAAGCGGCCGTCATGGTCGAGTGCGCGTAGATTGTTGCTCGTCGTTTTGTTGAATAAAGCGGAAGCAAGCTTTGTGCGGTCTTTGTTTTGTTCCACACTCATCGAGCACTGCCGTCTTTGCGACGAACTATGAGCTCGAGTCGCCCTCTTCTCGAACGTGTCCAGGAACCCTAGGACGCCGTGAAGCAACACGTCCGCGTTGCGGAAAACGAGCAGCTAGACGTGGACGACCTCGGGCGGGATCATCTGGTGGTGTTTCTAGCAGTCCGTGAGCTGGAGGTGGATCGCCTTCAACGAGCGGCCGCCTGAAAGCAGCGGGTTGAGCGGAGCACGTGAGCAACGGCCACATTTCAACAACGAAAGCAGCAGACCTCGCTGCCGGATGAGCTCGAATGTGGGCCCTGGAAGGGGGTCGAACGCGATGGCGATCCGCTCGCAGAGAGCCGCCCGCAGCACGCACAATCGACTAGACGGAGAGTGGTCGTTCGTCGAGTTTACGGCCCAAATCTTGGCCCCTTTCACCGACCACAACGAGAGCTGTATGACGGCGAGGCGTGCTGCGAGAGTGCACTCTCGTTCTCGGATGAAGAAGAGAAGGAACAGAAGAGGAAACGGAGAGTGTGCAGACGGCGAGCCGCCCGTTGCTCCAAGTAAGTGGGCCGCAAGGAGACGAGTCGGTTGTCGCGGCGTGCGGTCTTTGTCCCGTGGAAAAGCAACGACAAACGGGTGTTCGTCTTGAGCTGCGACCCGCGGAGGACGGACAACGCCGATTGTTCGGCCGCCTTGTTGTTCGCGAGCTTCGATTTCTTGGTGGTCGGCTCTCGAGCGGACATCCCAAAGTTGAATTGAAGGCGGGTTGGAGGAGCGGAAGCGCCCGTCGAGTGGAAGGCAAAAAGTTCCCAACTCCAGCCGCTTGACCCTCGCGGGCACGTTTTGAAATCCGCTGAACGCGCGCTTATGATCGAGCGCTTGCGTCGCATCAGAAAATGCGCCTTCCTCCGCGTGCTTGGTTATTTAAGCCGTTGAATGGAGAGATCTGTTTGTGTTCATTGACCTCCCATCCCCCTTTCCGCCCCCTTCCACTGGACTTCAGCCAGCCGAGCGGGGAAAAGCGGAGTGTTTTGCAGCAGTCGAAATCGCCGCCCGTCCGGCGAGAACACGAAGAAAACACACAATCGGTGGACGGCGTTCTCCCAACGCGCCCACCGGTTTGCTTCGCCTGCTTGTCCGCACGTAGAGTGGAGTAGACGGGCGACGCTCTCGACGCGGCCTTCCGCCGTTCGTCGCTCAACTGACCGCCGCCAACCGCTCCCTCGCTCTTGAGTTGGAGAATCGGGCGTACGCCGCCCATGAGCTGCACGTAAAGGCCGCGTTCCAGCAGGTGGATTTCGGCCAAGCGGCGGAGGCGGAAGAAATCAACGATCTCGTCGCGAACACCGCTCACGACAAAATCCGCGACCTGCTCCCGCCGGACGCCGTGGATGCGCTCTACTTTGGAATGAGAGACGGAGAGCACTCCGGCTAATCAAAATGGTTGCAGGGCACGTGGGATGAACCGTTCAACGCACGAAACGCCGGATGCCCACTCCGCTGGAACGAAAACCCTGATGTACGAGCAATGATCAAATTAACTCTTCTCTCCACCGCTTGTTCCTCTTTCTATTCGTTGGCTGTCCGCCCGGTACTTCACCTTTTCGTGTTGCCAGGGAGTCGGCTCCAACTTGGACTTTGTTTGCCCTTCTCCCGGGTCGCTGGTCTCCCTTCGTTTTGGGTTGCGGCCGAAGTGGCGTCATCCTTCCGCCGGCTGTCCTTTCGTTCACCTGCTCTCTCTCCCACCCGTTCCATCATAATCGTTTAAAACCCACTCTTAACAAAACCGACTGGTCAAAGGCGATGTGAACACTGCGCCCGCGGCTCGTCGATCGATCGGACGGAAAGTTCGCCGCCGCACGCCGCCGCCGCTCTTCGGCGGTCTTTTCGTTCGGTCAGTCGGCGCTCTCTCCTCGGTCGGTAAATGTTTTCTTTTCTTTCTTCTTCATCCATCCGTCGTTCAGGAATGTCGGCCGGTGCGGAGACCAAACGGACGCCGACGAAGAAGAGGATGCACCCGCACGTGCGGGACGCTCTTTCGCGTTTCTTCGTGGTCGACAAGTCGGGCGAGATGACCGAAGGCGAGTGGAAGGAACTCCAGCGAACAGCGAACTTCCGGCTGATGGTGAGCGGCCGTCTCCATTCCCCTCTCATTTCCCTTGATTGCAGCTCGTCTCCAAAGGATTCTTCCAAACGTTCTGCCGCTCCCTGCGAAACGCAACCATGACGCTCGAGTACGGCGTGAAGGCGAGCGGTGAGTCGGACGTCTGTTGGATGAACCCGCAGCACTCGGCGGCAGCCGTCTCTTGCACGGAGCTGACGGCCGTTGCGGGAATCCTGCAGCACCAATCGTTGGGCGGGCTCATCGGCAAGTTGGAACTGAAGACGCCGTGGTTCCGGCCGTCTGTCTTCCCGCCCGAACTTTTGGGTCGCTTTGTCGGCAAGTTTCTTACTTTTTTCACGCATAACATCGTGTTACTTTTAGGCGTGCCCCGTCTTGCAATGAAAATAACGTGGGTATGCTACCGAGAACGTGCAACCATTGTGGAGGCGTTGGGCCCGCAGTTGCGCGAACTGGAGTGTCCGCTCTACTTGCTGGAGCAACCGGACGTCTCACCGCTGCAGCTGGAGAAGTTCGCAAACAACGACAATCGGGAGAGAATGGCGAGTTCTTTTCTCGGTCTTCCGCTACTCCCGACATTCCAGCTCAACCTGAACGTCCTCTTCAAACACGCGATACGTTGTGTGCTGCTTCGCCACGTGTGGGGCTTCTCGGGCGATCCGCTCGTCTCGGGAAGTGAGTGCGCCACCGAAGAACTGCAGCTCTCGTTCGGATGTACCAAAGTCGACAACGAGAAGAAGTTCGACCCACTGAGCGCTCTCTCCTCGATGTCGCGCTTGACGAAAGTGGTTCTTCAGTTCTGCCCAACCTACCGCGTGAGTCTTCGTTTGACGCGGATTTCGTTTGATGCTCGGATTGCAGAAATCCGTGACCCAGCTTACGGCAAAACTCGGCCACATTCAGAAGGTCACTCGTTTCGCTCGTGGCCACTGCGCGCACATGGAGCGCTACGGAGTGTGCATCGAAGTGGTGGGGTCCTCCCTAGACTTCATTGTCCGCGTTCCTTTCTTCGCCGACAAGCAGCCGTCGATCATCGAGGCGCCGTACAGCCGACAGGACGCCGCTCTCCTTCCCGAGTTCACGGACGAACTTCCGTCGAAGATGCTGAAGTGGAGCGACGAAGGGATCTCGTACTTCATCTATACGGAAACTGCTCCTCCTCTCAACGTTTGGTGGGAGCCAACGCCGTCCCCAGCCGTTGAGCTGCCTTTTTTATTCAATTAGTGTACTGGTCGATGCAATAAACCTTTCGAACGGTCGGACAAATGCATTTGGGTTGGAACGACCGGCGTCTAATTGTAAGAGGAGATCGGAAAGCCGCAGGCAGGCCGATGCAGATGCCGTGATGTTGAATGAATTTGAAAAAGGCTCGTCTTTTGGTACGCTCGAAACTAATCTACTGCACGCCGTTTTCACAACGGAATGCAAGACGCCCACTCCGCGGTCGCTCGACTCCTGACGGCTCTCCGGCCGTCTATTGTTTCACAGCAACCACACAGAACAAAAGCCTCCAGTCGTCGCGTCGGACGGCGAGGAAGCACACTTCTGTTCCGTCGATTCGAGCACTCCACGTGCAAACGATGCGAAGGCCACGCTCGCAAAGGATTTGACCGTTTTTTCATCAAAATCTCTGAGCCTGATCGCGTAGTGCATGTGTCGATCGAAGCACTCTTTTGCAGTGGACAAGACGTTCTTGTATAGATCCTGAACGTGAAGTGCCCTCCCACCTTGGATGTGTTTTCCATCAGGGCAGTCGGATCGACGTGCGCACCAAGTACAACCGAACGCTCGCCGCCTTCGCCCACTCAACGTGTTGGACGGGACGAGTCACGAGTGCTGCCATCACTCTTTCAACGGCTACATCTTGCTAGACGAAAGAGTGGAGACTCACCGTCGTGTGCTCAAATGAATGAGTGCTGAGGTCCACGTCCAGCGAGAATTCGTCGTTCAACGAGTGGAGATTCTCGAAGACTACGCAGAAGCCCCAGCCGTCTTGCCGTCCCACAAGTGAGTCCGGAGACGTTGAAGAATCGCTTGGGGATACTCGGAAGGATGCAAGTGAACCATGACTCTTTTCGATCGCTTTCTTACGCTCGCAGCTGAACAGAAAAAGGTTGGAATTCAGGAGCAAGACGTTTACGAGCCGTGGGTGGCGAGTCGTTCGATGCCGGTGTCGAGTTCAAGGACTCGAGTGGGTGCACAAAAGATGGTGGACGAGATCTGCAACAAAGAAGTTTGACGAATGATTGATCACCACGAGGAGAGAGAAACGAACCGGGCGAACGACCAGCAGTGGAAGAGATGTAGAGCGCCTCCAGCCCTTCAGAGATCAGCCCGTACAGCAGACCCGTGTTGCCGAAATTGATCAACTGGACACGAACCTCGTTTTCGCGCATGACGCCCGCACAACGGGCATGAGTTGGGCGCGTCAACAGCAGTTGCAGAAGATCAGATCGACGGCTTTCAAGCGGCTTGAGCTCTGGAAGCACGTGAACGAAGCGATCGACGACACCCGCCCTCACCGCTCAACATCACGACCATCGACAGCCACTCGCCGAACTGCCCGGGAGTGGGATCCTGCGGCGACTCGAATCAAACAATCGCTCGACTCAAACGGGCCACCTGCAGCACGCGGGCGATGGATTCAACGGCTAAGTGATCGCTCGTCAGCCGCACCGCAAGCCACCGGTTCCAGGTCGTGTGCAGGTCACTGGCACAAACATCGACGATTCTTTAGAGCTGTTGTATCCGCGGCGGTTGGCGTAGAATAAGGCGGACAGAAAAGCGGAGAGTTCGCAGACGGAGAGCCGCTCGCTGCTGCGAGTAGTCAGCGGCATTTGCGTCGAGCGTGTTGCCCAACCGGCTAGTGTTCGTCGCGTGGAACAACGTCGCCTATCTGCAGCGGGCGTTCAGCTGCGCCTTCTGCTCCCGTTTGGCAGCAAGGTTTCCGATCGGAGCGGACTGAAAGACGTCCATCCCGCGCTGAACGAACGGCGAGGGCCACTGGCGGCGAACGCTGGGCTTTCGGAGACGCCGAAGTGTTCAGAAAGGCCGGCGCGAGCAGGTTTGAGTTTGCTCGGCTACACTACGATTTCGCTCAGCGGGTTGGGTGTAAAGCGTTAGATGAGCGCTGTTTAGAACAATCAAGTGTTTATTCGCGACACCTTCAATTGGACTTCAAACACAAGGCCACAAACTCCAAGAAATAGATGAACGAAACAAGGCCAAAGATGAGTACAAAGAGGAAACCGCAAGCACCAAGCAAAAGCTGAAGCGCTTCTTCTTTTTCACGGTCGTTGCCAATCGCCATCACAAACAAGGAAATCAGCCCAACGCAGCAGGAAAGACCAAGCCAACTGAAAAGCCCGTAAGCGGATCCAACGCCGATGATTTCGCTGCTGAACTCGAACGCCCTCTTGATGCCGTCGCCTACCCATCGAATCGGAAGACACGCGCCCGACCGCCATCCAGTGCAGACGTCGTCTTGAGTCGCGGGCTGCTTGTTGGTCTGGTCGGCTTCAACGCTCTCATGTTGGCCAGTCGGCTCCTGGTGGCCCTTTGCTGTGCTCTTGCTCTCGAGTTGGGCGCTCGCTTCCGGTTGCTCGGCAGGACGGGCGCGTTCCGCTCGAAGGTTGTCGATCGTCACAGTCAGCTGTTGGATGGCGGTCTCTAACTTCTTCTGATTGGCCTCGCATTGACCGGCTGTTTGACGAGTGGCGGCCAGTTGCTCGGAGAAGAGTTCGGCGTCGAGTTCGGACCGGTCGCGTCCGTCGCGCACTTCCGCTCGCAATGCGGAGGTTTCCGATTGCAGTTCGCCGAACCCAATGGTCTGCAAGTCAAATCGGACATGAGCCAAGCAGTGTCTTTCTCATCACTCACCATCCTTCCATCTCGTTCTTCAACGCGTGGACTTCCGCCCGCAGTTCGCCCACCATCTCCTCGACTCTCACGTTGGGTTGGTGAGCGGACAGAATGGCGGTCATTTCGGCTTTCAGTTCGGGCACGAGGTCGTGGACGAGCGCGTTGGTCTGCAAGGGAAGCACACGAATGAACAATCGCTCTTCGGCCCGCCCACTTCTGTCAATTCGTCCTTCAGCTGTTGAATTTCAGTGTTGAGTTCGGTCTGCCCCTTTTCGTCTCGCTCCTGGCTGGGCGGAAGGAGAGCGGCGTCCAGCTGGGCTTTCAGCTGCTGGATTTCGGCCTTGACTTCTCGCTGCTGCACCACTCGGTCGACAGAGAGGGCGGCGAGCGCGAGCAGGAGGACGAAAACAACGAGCTTCAGCGTTCCGCAACATCCCGCCGCCCTGGAAGCACAAATGAGTGGGCAGAAGGAGGAAGAGAACTCACGGCTGCTCCCCGATTGCACTGGCGGCGTTGATCACGACGGAAAGCTGAAACGAAACAGTAAAAGAAGCCGTGTAGTTCGTTCGCCCACCCGCTTCTTCCCGCCAATTCGAATCGACAGAGAGGTCGGGAGCATCGAGGTTGATGTCCAGGGAACAACCACTTGCTTGCATCCTTGAAGCATTCAGAACGGATCCGGCTGAAAAGAAGCGGGAATTGAAGCAAGGTTTCGATAGGCGACCGCTTACCTCGACCATCGCCAGCGAACGAACAAGCAACACATTTGGGATGACGTGTGGAATGCCGTCTTTCCAAGTGCCCACTCAGTCGGCGGCAGTGGCGGGCGGGGTTCAACGTCGAATGCCTCGCAGTCATCACAAGAACGCGGGGCCGACCGACTGCTCGCTCGAACGTCTTGCTTCTTCAACCATTTCATCACCGCTTCTCTCTTGCGAACAAGCGAGTTTATCCAAATTACTAGGAGTGACCAGCAACGAAACACCATGTATTACGCTGATTCAACTCAATCTCTTTATCCGTTGTAGTTTTCGATTTTAACCGCGAAAACGGTGCAGGGGGGGGGGAGGAAGGGGGGGGGCCAGCGACGGGATTGAAGTCGCGTTTGTTGCGGACGCGAACGTGCTGTGCCGCAAATGTTCACCATCAAGCCAACACAAGGGCGGGCGCGTTCGAGAATGAAACGGATTGCGGACATGAGAATTGTACACGAGAATCTCCGATCAACCACTCCTTCTCCTATTGGTACAAGCGACGTTCAGTTCGAGTCGTCGACGAACGAGGAGGACGGACTGGCGAACGAGTTCGGCGGAATGCGGCGGCGGGTGCGCTGCGTGACGAACAGCTGGAGCTGGAGGGCGGGCGGGCGGCTGCCGTCGAAGTTGGCCGCCGACTCGAACTCGCGAGCTACAAGCAGAAGAGAATGAAGGGGGAAGGACGGAACGTCTACTCACAGACCACCTGATTGACGAGCAGATTGACGTCCTTCTTGCCGCGCGGCCCCATCCGCTCGACCAGCTCGATGGTCATCAGGTAGGCGGACATGTGGGCGGGAATCCCGTCCGCCAGGCCGATCACTCCGCTCTCCTGCAGAACGAAGAAGAACGAAACCAGCGGCTCGAGTTCTTGAAACTGGAACTTCTTCCTGAACAACCGAATGAATGAGGGAAGGGGAGGGAGAAAGGCGTACTCTCCGTGCACCGTCTGTCCGTCCGCACTGCCGACTTTGAAGACGAAGTCCGTGTGCTCGACGATCTTCCACCTGTCGTCCCAATAGAACATGGCCGGGATGTTCTTCTGCAACGGGCGGTCATCGGATGGAGTAGTAGGAAGGGACGAACCGATTCCAAGCAGTCGAAATTGATCCCGTCGGTCGCCAGCTTCTGCCGATTCGAGAAGTCTGCAATCGACACACCTGTTTCGACTGTCGTTCGCGAAGAAACCGACCCATCTCGCCAATGAAGTGCTTCTGGAGGAACTTCTTGTCCTCCACCACCGTCTGGGAGCACCACTTGAGGAAGCGCTCGGACTCCAGGATGCCGCCGGAGATCAGCCGATCGGCGGGGTCGACGGTCAGGAGGGAGTCGTTGAGGAAGTGCTTCAAGTCCTCGCCGCCGCTCTTCAGCAGACGCGCCCGGATTTGCTGAACGGATGGTTGGAGGAAGGTGGAGAAGCGAGAACTCACCACCATCTCGAAGATGAGCCCGATGAAGGGCATCTGCTCGTGGTCGAGGACGAGGGCGAAGTCCTCCCGCAGCTTCTGGTAGCTCCTGCGGGAAGTAGGAGACCATCGAGAGCACGAGCACGCCCGGCGGCCCGATGTCCGTCTCTAACGAGCGGTAGAAGTGGACGGTGCTGGCGCAGCGAACGTTGAAGAGCTTCTCCACGGTCATGAACTCCTGCTTGCCGGCCGCGGGCGTGACGAAGAAGGCGAGCAGCTGGAAGAGGACGACGAACCGGCGCCACCAACCTTGCGCTCGCTGCTGAATCCGCTCGCGGCGGTTGAGGCGGCGGTCTCCTCGCTCGCCGCCGCCGCCGTCCGCCACTCCGTGCCCGTTTTGGAGAGCCTGCGGAATGCCGCGTTCCGCCCGGCGCTCCCGCCGCACGGCCGCTCTCTCTTCTTGGCCGATCGGATTCTCGTGGTAGCGCTCGACATCATTCCGACGAATCGCGTTGCGGCGATGCGGCCCTTCGTTCTGTTCGGCCATGGCTGAAAACGGTCACGTGTGAAACAAAAATGCGGCTCGCGAAGACGACTCACAAACGCGGACGTTCAATTCAAGAGTTCAAACTCGAGGAATCAATCGAAAAGGAGGGGAAAAGGTGATTTGTGAACGAACTTAAAACATGTTTGATTCTAGAGCTGAACCAAAATGCCCGTCAATTCTGTTTTTACCGCTCAATAATCAAAGGAAAGACGGGCGTCTGCCCTCCCCGCAACTCTCACCGCCCGCACACGGTCTGCTTATTTCTGCGGCGAACGTCGCCGCCATTCGGTCGGCTGGCCGATCGGCAGAGCACACGAACGAGCGGAAGGCGCGAGCGGCGCCCGCCTGCCTGTTTAATCGTTCCTTTTGCCCGTTTTTTCGCCTTTGCGGGCCGTTGAAGCGGATCGCGGTGAGGGCGGCCGACCGCCGCCTCCGTTCGAAATTCTTCGTTTGTAGTAACCCGCCGTATTTCAAGTTTATCCGTCAACAAACAAACGATTTACGTAAAAGGATCAAACACGACGAGTGAACACAAAGCTCATATACCCTGTCAAAAGGGGGGGGGGGGGGGGAGAGGGAGGGGGGAAAGCCGGGGAGAGACGCGCGGTGCGAAAGAGGAGGAGAGGGGGAGGAGGGGGGGGAGGGGGGGAAGAGCGGGACACGCGGCGGTCATCGGACGCGTGAGGGTGTTCGTTGGACGCCGGAACGGATTGGGTCGCCATTCCGGAACCCGGGGAGGTTGGGACCGGGCGACCGACGGGGGCCAGAGGAAGGCTATATTCGTTCGGTCCATTCGCGCAGTCCACGCGCACACAACCGCCTGCTCGCGGGCCTCCAGGTAGTCGTCGATGTCCGGATCGAAGCCCTCGGTTTGGAGCGTGAAGTGCGTGCAGTCCGCAAAGAACTCCCTAGCGCCGTTCAACGTCCAGTCGTACGCCGCCTAAACAACGGGGATCGCTGGGAAACGAGTTGTTAACAAACTGCTGGATCGCTTGGGAAAGCCGACAGTCCGATTTCGGCCCGCAGATGACTCAATCGAACGCCCGCTTCGTTGGCTGTGTTGAGCAGTCGGAAGGAGCGGCCGACGAGGACCGCCAGGGCGGAGTTCACTTCCAAACGTTCCTTTCAAGCAATAAATAAAGCATGGAGGCGATAGAATGAACTCACGGTCAGGACGTCCAGCTCGAAGCGAAGCAGGTTCATTCGAAGGAGAAACCGATCGTTGAGCGAGCGGAGGTTCTCGAAGGCCGTTCGGAATTGCGGGGCTTCCGCTTTTTCCCACGGCGATTCGGTCCAATCGTCCAGCAGAATCGTCGGGTAGGCGGCGGGCAGGAGGCAGAGGCTCACGATTTCGACGTCTTCGTTCCGCTCGCAGCTGAACGGAAATGATAGCAGTTGACCCGTTCGGACTCACGCTCCGTTCGCCGCCATTTGCGAGAGATTCGCGTTGATTTCCAGTCCGTGAGAGCGTGTTCGAAAGAACGGGCCAAGGTCTAAAGCGGCGGTTAAAAGATTGAGTGCAAAGACGAACAGGGCGATGATTCGAGGTCGACACTAAGAAACGCGTAGCTCAAACGTAGAGGTGATTGCGAATGGCCAAGCAGAACGTTCGTGTGATGGAAATTCGTAAGATAAACGTAAGTGAGTTTGACCAATAGAAGGTCCCGCAGCAAAGAGATGGGCGGCCCGTGTAGCTCGCAGTCGACCACTTCCAGTCCGACCGTCTTCAAGTGGCGAAGATCTGAAGAAACAGTCGAGTGAATGCGGAACGAACACTCGCCTTCGAAAACCGACAGCAGCGACGCCCACTCGCGGATTTGCGAGAATGTGGGCAACGAAGCTCCGCTAAAAGCCACGCATATCGCCGCCACTCGTGCCGCGTACAACAGCCGAACGATCGAGCGGGCGGACGTGTGATCGGCGCTCAACTTCACGCACAACCGTCCCAGGCGCCGCGACCACAGAAACGAACCCGGATTCAGGCACAACACCGCACATCCTCGGTCGTTCGAATCGAAGGAGGCCGACAGAAAGGCGGGCGAGCAGAAGAAGAAACGGAGAGTTCGCAGCCGGAGAGCTGCCCTCTGCGGCAGGTAGTCGGGAACGGTGGAGTTTAGCGCGTTGTTCGGAAGACCGGTGTTCGTCACGTGGAAGAGGACGAGCAACCGACCGCTCACTTTCAGTTTTTTCTTCATTGTCGGAAACTGAACAGTAGATGAGGCAGTCGGAATTCGATTCTGCGTCGCCTCGGCGTTCGTGAGTTTCGGCTTTTTCTTTAAATTCGCGAGGTCCATTTTGCTGAAATAACTGATCGTTGAGCTAAAAAAGAAGCAAAAAAGTGCGCGGTGGTAGACCGCGCGTTGAGCAGCAGTCAAGGCCGCCGCCCATCGCTCGGTCGACCCAAGCAGACAGCTCCTCGCTTGAATCGCAAGTCGGGTGACGGCGTAATGAGAAAGCAGGCGGTTGAACACTCGACTTGCGCCCAGGCGCACTTCTCAACCTTCCACGCGATGAAGGTCAATCGGATCAGTTGTCCACTTATCCCGCTTGCTCAGCCAATCCCCCTTCTTTTAAGTGAGATGTCCACCGAGGAGCCGCCGGCAAAAAGCCGAAACTCTCAAACGAGGAAAGCCGGCTGCTCATGGTGCACACCCCAAAAACGCGAACGCGCATCCCTGATTGACGCTTGTGGCTGCTGTTCCAAGCGACCCGAACCGGCCGTTCGTTTAACTCACTCGACTCCGCGGCCCCCGACTACCTCCAAAGACCAGCGCCTTTCTGCTTCCTTTTCTGCTCGCCCTTTCGACCACAAACGAGCGGACGTGGCGCTGATGTTTGTAAACACGCGCACTCTGATCTCCGTGTAACTCAACGACCGCTTCTTCGTTCGTTTGCGCAACGACCTCCATTCCGGGGACTCCGTTGAGCGCGTGCTGCGAGCAGTGGTCTTGGAACGAATCCACTTGAGCCGTGACTACAGCGATCAGCTACTCATTCATTGTTCAGAATGAGCAGTCTGACGTGTTTATTCAAACCTTTTACACACCAAACCCTCACAACTTGCGATCGCCTCTTACCGATCAAATAACTGTTTATCGATCACACCAACACCCACCGTTCACCTCTGGATGCTGCCTTTTTTTACATGACCACGAACTTCTCGGACGTCGGGTGGGTGATCAGACGACCTGAAATCCATTCGTTCAAACAAAGAAGCATAAGGAAGACTCACGGTGCTCCTCCCGGCACACGATCATCGCCGAGAGTCCGTCGCGGCCAATCTTTTCGGCGATCAGCTGGACGAGAGCGGGGAACGGGCGGTCGGCTGGCGGCTGGAGGACGAGACGGTCGCCCAACTCGCCGGCCGCCTCCTTCGCGAAGCAGAGGAGGTGGGCGGTCGGGTGGACGGGGACCGTCCAGCGGAGCAACTGCTTCAGCTGCTGCGGCTTCTCGCGCCAGAAGGGACTCGCCGAACGCACAAAGAGGACCGTCGAGCTGCAGTGGTCGAGCCAACGGTGCAGGACGTGGGTGCCGCACGTGGGACCGAACTGGAAAAAGTGGAAGGGATGAATGACCGCGGACGGGAACTCACCTCATCGAGGTCGTAGTAGAGGACGGTCGGCTTCTGCTCGAGCATCCGCACCATGAGCTGGCCGGCCGTGAAGCGGAAGACGGCAACCGGGGCGCGCAAGTTCTTCTCCTCTTCCTCCTCGTCCGTTTCGAGCGCCGCCCGCTGGATCTCGGCAAAGTTCGACGGGACGCGCTTTAAACCGGCTACTTCGTTCTGCAACAAACGGGCGGTCGGCCGGAGTTTGCGGGGGTTGGTCCTACCGGCGGGACGATCGACGGGCCGCGGCGGAAGCCGTGCATCGAGAGCTCGTGGGCGGCGCGGCGGGCCGACGATCGCTCGTAGACGCCGCAGCAGCAGCAGCGCCAGCCGTTCGGCTTCCCCACGTGCTCCTGCTCGTGCTGCTCGCGGTACGTGTAGCTGTTGAAGTGGAGGCTGCAGATCTTGCAGTTCAACTGAAAGCAGAGGAATAGTGGAAGGGAAGAAGGTGAGACGACCGACCGTTTCGCCGGGCATTTTCGGCTTTTTGAGCATCCGCGCGACGATCTCCTCTTCGCTCGCGCGCTGATCCTCGGGCGTGCTCACGTCGAGGGTTCTTTCCTGCGTTTGGACGCGGAGGAATTCGAAGCCGAGGTTCTTCACGTCCTTCAGCTGGCTCTGAACGGGCGGGAGTGAGTGGACGGGCGGGAGGACGGAGAACTCACACAAGTCATCCGGACCGGCCTCGTTGCGGCCTTCGCGGTGTGCGGTCGAAAGAAGTCGTGTATGTCGCGTTCGTGACGGTTCCGGTAGCCCGCCTCATCGTAGCGAATGCCGCACACGGAGCACTGGAATTTGGCGCGCTCCTGTACGGGTTGTGTGGACGGCTCGTCGTGGATGGTAGTGAGTTTATTGGGGGCCGTCCACACGGGTACGTAGAAGGGAGGAATCGACGGGAAGAGAGCGGACCGGCCGGCAGGCCGGGGAGTAGGGAAAGCCGACTGACTGGCGGCGGGGCGGCAGACAGGCGGGCAAGAGGGTGGCGGAATGCCAGAGTCGTGGCGGGTTACAAGCGAAGGCGAGAGAGTGTGGAAGTCGGGGAGACGGGGGCGAAAGACTAAACACAAGGACCGTACAGCTCCCTCGGCTCGTGTAGCGGCTCGTGCTTCCCGCGCGCCACGCCCGTCAAGCAGTCGATTCCGCACACGCCGCAGTAGGGCTGCACAGAAGAGAGTATTCGAATGGGCGCGGAAAGGAAGACTCACGGTTCCGTAGCGCGCGCTCAGGATGCTCGCCTTCAGCTCCTCCACCTTTTGCTCCAAAGCGTTCATGTCTCCTGAAATAAGCGAGCGATTGGGGAGTAGGAATAAGGCAACGCTCGCCTCAATGCAACGCGCGGCTCTTGCCGACCCAACTGCCCGAATGACCGCGACGAGCAGTCTTGCAGCCGAGCGCCCTCGATTGAGCGAGGTGCGCGGCGTTGTTCGCTCTTTGAACCCGCTGCACACTCGTTCGATCAGCGGCGAGGAGGTGAGGTGTTCGTGCTTGGGCGGGCCGGTGAAGGGGAGAACCCGCGGAGGGCTTGTTTTCTGACGCGTTTCTCTTGCGGTGGGTTCGGATGACTGCGGGCGGCGACTCGCGTGCTCGCAAACAACCTGTGCATTCAAATGAGAGCCGGCGAGACGGCGCCCGTGCACTACCGCAAAAGCAGCCTCCATGACCCATATGCCGCTGCTCGCGCTCGGCAAGAACAGTCGACTACCCACCATTCTTGCAGGACGCTCAAATATCGCGCGTGTTCGGGAAAAACAAGTGGTTTCACGGCGTCAGTCGCTTGAGGACGGTCACTTCGGGCGCGGATCGGTCAAAGTCGCCGGAAAGCCTTCACAAAATCAGCCTGCAGCCGCTTCTTCTGCCGCTCGATCTCCACTTCGACTTTCTTGCCGTCGGTCGGCTGCAAGAACGAGCGCCCGCCTACAAACCGCACAAAAACGACTGCCGTCGTCGCAAACTGAACCGGCAGCAAGGCGACACGCGACGATCTGCGCTACCTGACGCTCGCCGGCCTCTCCGCCGACTGAAGCAACGTCCCAAATTCGAAGAGGCGGTCTTTTGGGTGGAGACGGCTGGCAGACGCGTGGACGCCACCCGGAGTCCACCTACTTCACGAGTTCCCATTTCGGGCAGAAGGCCGTCCAATGCGTTTAGTGGAGTGGAACGAAAGGATCTTTACTGAGTGGAATCAGAAGGTTGTGCACGGAGAGCATTTCGAGTTCAAACGAACCGTTTAGCAAACGCAAGCATTTTA
Organism: Aphelenchoides fujianensis; assembly: GCA_024699865.1. Taxonomy (NCBI): domain Eukaryota; kingdom Metazoa; phylum Nematoda; class Chromadorea; order Rhabditida; family Aphelenchoididae; genus Aphelenchoides; species Aphelenchoides fujianensis. The sequence goes on along the minus strand of JAMPIO010000138.1, from coordinate 110,239 downwards.
TTCGACGAAGAAGTAAGAAAAACAGGCGGTCAAACAAGATGAACGGTCAAGTGCTGGGAGTGAGCTCGAATTGGTGCCTCCAGCTCACAATAGAAAGGGCTTGAATTCAACTCTCTCCCATTCCTTGCAGGATTCCCTCGACGAAACCAACTACGAAACCACTGAGAACGTCAAGCAGGACGTCAGTTACGAGCTCAAGCAGGAACTGGCGGTGAGGCCCGACCGGCTTTTCGTTGACCTCCTCGTGCGTCTTGCGTAATGGGCTTCAGCTTTCTGCCAGAACAAGGAAGGGCGGTAAAACAAGATAAAAAGACCAGGAAGTGAACTCACCGCTTCTTTGATCGTTTGTCGTCGCTTCTCTGCTGCGTCGTCGAGGAATCAATAAACTGCCAATCGCAAACCTCTTCCTCTTTCAAATGGTCGAGAGATTTGCCGTGCGAACTCAGGGCCACAAACTCGGATTCTCGTTTCGTTTTCATTCGAAAAGCATAGACCGCTCCAGTCTTCTGATCGACCACGCAGAAGTCCTCCATCCTGAAAACGAAGATGGAAAGGGATGGAAAAGCGGGGGCTTACCGACGTTCGTTGATCGACAAGGTGGACTGAGGAAGTGCTCGCTCGCCTGCTGCAGACCGCAAGTGACCACTCGGCGGCCGTCGTCCGCCAACCCGACCGAAAAGAAGCTCCCCACTCCGCAACGTGCGAACGAGCCGTTTGCCTCGCGGGCAGGTGACGAATCGCTCTGATTGGGAAGATGGACGTTGTTTCGAACGGAGAATGTCGGCTTGGAGGAGTCCGAGTGGAGCAAGAGCAAACCGCTCATTTGCCGACTTATTCCGCACACACACGACGGCAATCGACACCCACGGGAATTTTCGAACGGTTTATCGCAGTGGACAGATCGGAGGAACAGCAGAGAGGGGATCATGCATCCAAACGGGATCAGAAGGCGCCGGCCGGCTTCTCCCAGTCGTACCTGCAGCGGGAAGGTCGATTAATCCCGTACAAACGAAGGCGTACGGAAACTCCTGGACTCCCATCGAAGTGAAGGCGCGGCGCATAAGGCCGTAGATCTGCTGGTAGTTGGGGGCGTCGTAGTACTTGAGCGCGTCCGTGTACTGCATGATCTCGACGAACTCGCGCGGGCAGCCGCCGAACAGCTCCTTGATGAAGGGCTCCTGGCGGCAGCGCTTCTTGTACTCGCCGACTTGGTTCATGTCCTGCACGTTCTTCCACGGCAGGTTGCCCGTCGCCAGCTCCACGATCATGTACACCCTGCAATCGAGCGGGGGGTTAGAAGGAGAGGGAAGTCCAAGGAACAAACCAGGTCTCGACGTCGTCCTTCCGGCAGAGCTCGCGCTGAAGATGGCAGGAGATGGGCGCGTAGCGGACGGTGCCGCGGAAGCCGGCCGCCTGGCGCGGCTTGCGGATCACGCCCTGCTCGTTGGTGAACTTGCGGCACATCCCGAAGTCGAGGATGTAGACCTTGCGCTGCTCGCCCAGCTCCAGGCGCCCGATCGTGTAGTTGCCCGGCTTCACGTCGCGGTGCAGGTAGCCGATCGCGTGCAGGTCCTCCAACGCCTCCAGGCACTGGATGCCGCACCCGATCGCCGTCCCCATGCTCATGTGCTGGCCGGGGCCTTCCTGCAACGGGAGGCAAGTGAGGAAAGGACAGACTCTTGGAGCACTCACCTTGCGCAGATCCTGGAGACTCTTGCCGACAAGTGTCATGACCTGTGCGCCGTCCCCTCGTCAATATGCTTCGTTCTCTTCACCCACCACGTAGTTGAAGCTGCCGAAACGGCCCTTGTCCTCGATCTTGCAGAAGTGGCGGTTGCCGCGCTTGGAGAGCTCGTTGAGCACGAACACCTCCATCTTGAGCACTTGGATCTGCTCGTTCACGCCCTCGACCTTGAGCGCGTACTCGCCCGTCGGGTCCGAGACCTTGTACACGGCTCCTGCAGGCGGCGGGCGGGTGAACGAGCTTCTTTGCGGGTACTCACCGAATCCTCCTTCGCCGAGCTTCTTCACGATCGTCCAGCGCTCGACTTGCGTGCCCGGGTTGAGTTGCACCAATTCGGCGGCCATCGTCGAGCGGAGCGCAGCGCGGAGCGGAGGGAGCGGAGTGGAGAGCGGGAGTGGCGGTCGGCCAAAGTGGGCCGCGCGCGCCGACCGGGCGGCTTTTATGCGCGCGGATTTGCATGAGCGGCCGAAGCGGTGGCTGGAATATTCCGTGGGAGAGAGGTGCGCGGCGAGTGGAAGCAGAAACATTCCGTCGAAGGCCGCAGAGGAAACGGAAGATGAGGTTGATACAGCCACGTCCTCTAGCCTCAACGAAATTCCACCCAGTTCGACAGCGCGCACGGACCAAGAGCACATCAGCAACCTTTGACGTCCATCCATTCCCCAGCCGGCCGTTCGCAAATGGAAGCCCCACGATGACGCCCGAGTGCAAAACAACAAGAGTTCCTCTGTGAACGCGCACATGTTTCCAAGGACAAAGGCGGCGGGTCCAAATGCTCCTGCAATTGGACTCTTGAAGCGAGCGATAAGAACTCGCCTCGCTTCCGTCCAACTGCCCGCCCGTCTGCAGTCGTCACCGGTGGGCGATAAACGACGGTCGAAACTTCCCGCCGAGCAGAAATCAGCAGAACTGACCGATGAGGGCGGGTATAAAAAGAAAGCAGCAGCCCCGATCCATCACCAATCCACGAAAGCCAGAATGAAGACCGTCCTCCGCCTCCTCCTCGTCGCCGCCGCCCTCCAGTTGGCGCTCTCGGCCGTCTTCCGCGCGCCGATGGCCAAGCGGGACACTCTTCAAGCGAAACTCCTGCGAGAAAGTAGGTTCTGTTTGCGATCCCTCCGATCCACTCGCTTCCAGAGCGGCTGCACGAGTTCCGGGTGGCCAACCGGGTGTACTTGGCGAAGTTCGCGAATGGCGGCGACCACCGAGCGGCCGTCCAAACGCCGTTCTACGACTACGGGAACATGGAGTACCACCTGCAGGTGGGCGTCGGAAGTCCCCCGCAGCTGTTCGAAGTGATCCCCGACACGGGCACCGCCCAGGCGTGGATCGTGGACAGCTCCTGCGATCCGAACAACTCCTACTACGATTGCCCCATCTTCTGCAAGGAGTCGCCCGGTTCGCCCCTTCGATTAGCTGCTTTAACCTCCCCCCTCTTCAGTGATGTGCTCGCAGTTCTGCGAGGACTTCTGCTGCCCGTCGAACGTCACGACGCCCGCGCCGAGCGCCCGCCGGCTGTTCGACCACGGCGATCCGTGCGCCAACAAGCAGCAGTTCGACTCGACGCTCTCGTCCACGTACAACTCGACCGCTCGGACGTTCAATGGCTCCAGCGAGCTGGGCGACGTCTCCGGCTTCCTCGGCCTGGACACGTTCACGATCGGCGGCCTCGCGATCCCCGAGGTGACCTTCGGACAGGCCGACCGGCTCTCCGTCTCGTTCACGAACGCCCCGATGCAGGGCGTGCTGGGGCTGGGCTTCTCGGACGCCGGCTTCGACGGCCAGCCGTCGGTCATTCAGCGGGCGATCGACGGGCGGCTGCTCGACTCGCCGCTGTTCACCATCTGGCTGGAGTCCAAGAGCGGCTTCCCGCTCGACCAGCCGGCCGGCGCCCTCGTCCTCGGCGACTTCGAGTACGAGCACTGCGCAACGGAGCACACGTACGTGCCGCTCGTCTCGGATTCGGTCTTCCTGATCGACGTGGTCGCCGTCGGGACGAACGGCGCGAAGACCAGCGGCACTTCCAAAGTAAAACACATCGCTTGTGTCTAACGAGTGACTCCTCTCCGTTCAGACACTTGTGACGATCGGAGCGAGTCAGAACATCCTTCCCTTGGCGGCCATCCGCGAGTTGACGGCCGCGACGAATGCGGAGTTCGATTGGGATTACGGCGAGCAAACAATCCGTGTTCTTCCGCTTATTTCCTGTGCTTGCAGGCCTCTACCAAGTGGACTGCTCGATCGAATTCACGTGGAGCGTGTGGGTGAACGAGGACGACGAGCTGCAGGTCGACCAGTCGACCCTGCTGCTGCCCACGCCCGACGGCCGCTGCTTCCTGAACTTCGTCTACTTCGAGGGCGGGATCGGCGAGGTGGACCTCGTGCTCGGCACGCCCTTCCTGCGGCAGTACTGCTCCACGTACGGCCCGACCAACCAATTCGTCGGCTTCAGCAAGAACCTTTGATTCGATTGTTTGGAATAAACAACGAGCTTTGATTGCCAGCGGGTTGTTCACTCGACCCGCACTCTGCGGCCCCGCTCGGCAGACTGCGCGCTCGGGGATTTTGGGCGGGAAAGCGACGACGCCGACCGCTCCGCTCGCTTCAATCAGCCCGCCGGAATGTCGCTGCCCAAAATTCCGACGACCAATTTCGACTGGAAGCACGCGGATTTCCTCGAGGCGACGCTCCCCGACGTCGTCCGCTCGCCGAACGTGTCCGTGAACGGAGTGGCCGTCCGGCTGAAGCTGCTGCCCAAATTGGGCGCCCGCCTGGAGCACTTGGGCGTCGTCCTCGAAGTGGTCAGTTGGGGCGGAGCGGCCGGCGCCGAGCTGAAGCTGCACTGCGGCCTGCGGATGAGCAACGACGAGGGCGAGGAGTTGAATCTGGGCGGTGAGTTCCCTTCGGATTTCTTCATTCTTTTGCTCGTTTGCAGGCGGCCGGTCGCTGCGGAAGGTGGTCGCGACGATCCCGCGCGACCGCGTCTTCCCGCCGGCCGCCGACTTCCTGCGGAGCTGCGCGGCGACCCTCCACCTGGCGGTCCGCCGCTTCGAGAAGCTCGCCGAGCTGCCGGCCGAAGACCTCGAGCGGGCGGGCGGCGAGGCGGACGAGCGGCTGCGCGAGGCGTTCTGGCGGAAGCGGGAGCTCTCGCCCTTCTCCGACTGCCGGCTGCTGGTCGACGGGAAGGCGCTCAAGGTTCGTCCACTCCTTCCTCGGATTGATCGGATCCTCGTGCAGGCCTCCAAGTTCCTGCTCGCCTCGAAGTCGGCCGTCTTCGAGCGGATGTTCTCGTTGGACTCCAAGGAGGCCCAGCGGGGCGAAGTGGCGATCGCCGACCTCGAGCACGCGACCGTCCGCCGGATGCTCGAGTTTCTCTACCGCGGGCGGCTGGACGAGAGCGAGACGCCCGACTTCGAGCAGCTTCTCGTCGCCGCCGACAAGTACGACGTCCAGCAGTTGAAGGTGGGCGTCTCGTTTGATTGAACATCCCCCTTGCTTCGTTCAGGACTTCTCGGTCGACCGGCTGGTGGCCTCGTTGGACGACGAGAACGCGTGCGGCCGGCTGGTCCTCGCCTTCGTCCACGACCCCCCGAAGCTGCGGGAGCACGCGGTGGACTTCGCCGCCTACGCGCTGCCCGCCGTCTTCACCGCCCCCGAGTGGACGGAACTGACGGCGAACAACGCGAAGCTGGCCGCCGAGATCTCCGCCGCCGTCTACGCCCACTACTCCCGGCTGCAGGCCAAGGCGACCTAATCGATCGAATTCGCTCATGTTAAAGATGTGCGGTGGCTAAGGCTGGAAGGTGGCTAAAGGATAAACGTACTTCTGCTCAAATCAGGCATCAAACGAGGACAAATCCACCGACTAAAACTGGGTGAACTCCAACTGTACTTTGGCGGAACGGTGGAAAAGTCCTCAACGGTGAAAGGGGGCAAGAAAGCGTCTCCTTTCGACTGCTCGTTCTCCACATCCAGTGGCCCCTCGTAGGTCATCAGTCCGGGCGGCAGTTTCCACTCGTTCTCCACCCGCTTCTTCTGCGGGCGGGGGACTGACGGGCGACCGTTGCATCGTCCTCGTTTCTCCACGTTCTTCCGGACGAACTGGACGATCGGCGGAGTGGTTCGAACGGCCGCTTCCCTCTTGTCCCGCTTGAGCAGCGAGTGCGGTCTTCGTGGGCGGCTTCTGGCGGGCCTCTTCGTGGCGAGAATGCGTGTAGATGCGGCCGTTTGGATCATGTGCTGCAAACCGATAACCGAATGGAAGCCGGTGGAAAGCACTCACTACCACACCTTGTAGTCGAATCCCTCGCGATGTTCGTGCTGAGAGACCATTCCGTCGGGGAAGTGGCCGCGGAACGTCCCGCCGTGATCCCGCTGCGCACTCGGCACTTGGAGGTGACGAGGAAGGTGCGGGACGGAAAGGCGGTGTCTTCGAGGCCTCCGAAAGCGGCCATCGCGCGGGTCAACCGCCAGCGGCCGTTTGAGCGAAAGCGAGCGGAAAGGCGGCGAGCAGCGACTCCAGCGCCTTTCGGTTCGACTCGCTCAACGACATCCCTTCATCTTTGCGAGTTGTTGAACGCCGTTCGTGAGTAGCCGCCGCAAGGGCACGGGATCCACCCACGAGGGGCTGCAAGACGAGTTCCTTCATTAGTTGAACGAAAAGAACGGACCTTTCGAAGGGGGCGGCCGGCAGCAGGATTTCCTCCACTTTCGCCGAAAGAGGTGGGCGGCCCCGCACGCGCACTCGTCGCCCACACGATCGAGCGCTTCGGCCGCTCGTCCGCGTACGTCAAGAAGGCCTCGCGGATTACGAGGGGGCAACGTACGTCCACCTTCTCCTGCCTCCCACGAATCGAACTCGACAGAACGGGCCGCCGGTTGTCGTCGCTCGGCACGACTTTGACCACCTGCAGGGCTTCCAGTCGGTCTTTTAGACGGCGTCGCCAACGAGCGCTCAAAGATGAAGAAGGACAGTGGACGGTCAATGTCCAGCAGAAAGAAACACGGAACGAAGAGAGCAGTGGAACGCCTTGTTTGTCTACCGCCGCCGGAGGGGAGACGAGCGGATTGCGAACACTCCGCGGCGAGCGAGTGACGAAACCAAACAAACAGCGCGCTCGCCCGGCGGCGGGACGACGTCCACTCTTTCCGCGCGCGGTCGCTCGAGTTCAGTCTCCGGTTTGCTCGACAGTCGCAATGGGCCGTGGACCTCGACAGAATGAATACAATGAGCAGCAGACCGTTTCTGCTGAATTTCGTCTGGCCGACAACTCCGTCTGCTTCGAATTTATTCCTCTCCACAACGCACGCACATCACATCTTCTTGTCCACGTACTCCGACTGCTTGGCGCTGGGCGAGGGCTCGGCGGACTTCTCGCTGGAGTCCTCCGACTCGTCCTTCGAGTCTTCCTTCTTCGGCTCGGCGGACTTCTGGGCGGGAGCGGACGGCTTCTCTTTCTTCGGCTCTTCCTTCGGCGCCTCCTTCTGCAACAAGAGGGATGGAGAGGGGCGCTTCGTTTCGCCTACCGTTGGCTTGGGGGGTTCGGGCAGCGGCTTGTGCTGCAAGAGAGGAGTGAGCGCGCCCCTCGCCTCGAACTGACCGCCCGCTCGCGCTTGTCCTTCTTGTCGTGGGGGCGGTACCTCTGCATCCAGCGCTGGCGCGCCTCCGCCGCCTTCGCCTCCGACTCGGCGAAGCGGGCGCCGTCCACCTCGGGGTTGTACGCTTTGCGGAAGGCCGCCCCGAACGCCTTGTAGTCCGCGTCGCTCTGCAGAGAAGGGATTAGGGGGAGAGGGGAGGGAGGGAGGACTCGCCTTCACCATTTGACTCCAGTAGGCAAAGCGCGGCGGGTGGACGACGGCGTCGAGCAGATGGACGAGCATGACCTCCGGCGCCCCTTTGAGATCGTCGCAGTAGTGGACGAGCGTCTGCCCTTCGCCGAGCTCCTCGATCGCGTCCGCCAGGAGGTTGAAGAGCAGGGCGTAGCGCGGCACCTGCTCCACGTCGCAGGCGCGCAGGTGGCTGAGCGCGCAGCCGATCGCCTGGCCGGCCGCCGCGCCCAGCGGCTTGCACGTCTCGATGAGCTGCAGGTTGGTCGCCTTCTGCTTCTGGGCGGCCATTTCGGCGGGCGGCGCGGTCGCCCACGGCACGCCGACCGCGTGCAGGTGGAGCATCTGCGAAACGGGCGGGAGTGAGTAGAAGGCGGGGGACTCACGATGTAGACCCACGAGAAGAGGTCGTCGCGCCGCCCGAACGGCTGCTCGGGGGCGGCGGGGCGGCCGTCGGCGCCGAGCGCGACGTTCGGCGAGCAGAAGACGCGGTTCGGCCGGGGCAGGCAGGGCGGGATCTCCGCGTCGAAGGGCGCGAACGAGAAGTAGGGCGCCGCCTGGCTGAGATCCAGGAGCACCACGCGCCCAAAAAGCTGATCCGGTCGGTTGGAGCGGTCGAGGCAGAAGTGGCCGGGCGTCAGGTTGCGGTGCACGAAGCCGGCGGAGTGCAGCTCGCGGACGGCCGCCAGCATCTCGAGGCCCAAGCGGAGCGTCGCCTCCGCCCCGAACGGGCCGTGCCTCCGCTGAACGAGCGGTGAGTGGGCGGCGGGACGGACGGCAGCCCACCCGCACGTCCTTCAGCGAGCCTCCCGCCATCGGGAACACGAGCACGTTCGGGTGCACGCGGACGAGCGGCGGCAGCAGGCGGACGGGCGGCCCGTAGCGGCGGACGAGCGCCCACACGCGCGCTTCGCGGAAGGCCGACAGCGTGAAGTCGTCGCCCGTGAGCACGATCTTCCCGACGACCGACGTCTTGGCGTCCTGAACAGTCGGGAGCCGTCGGCGAGGAGGCGGCCGACCACTCACCGTCTTGCGGGCCTTGTACGTGCCGAAGAAAATGCGCTCCTTGCCGTCCGCCGAATTGTGCACCGCCTCCCTGAGCAGCCGGCACTTCGCCCCGGCGGGCGCCGCCTCGATCGGCACGAGCGGGCCCTCGAACGCCGCGTGCTTCGCGGGCTTCTCCAGCGGCGTCGTGGAACTCGTCGTCTTCGGGCGCGGCATCTCCGAACGGGAAGGGGTCGCAGAACTGCCGCTCGTTCGCTCCCGCCGCGCTTTTATGCGGCCGGGAGAGATTTGCGTGATCGAGGGAGGATGCAATTTGCGGGCGTCGGTCGCCAGTGCGCGCTCTTATTGCCTCCGGTGAGGATCGAACTCAGGGCCTTCAGATTATGAGACTGACGCGCTGCCAACTTCGCTACAGAGACCACGGGGAGCAGAGAAGGCGACGAAGCAGGAAGAGCTCCCTCGACGGACGGTCGGTTTGGTGGACTCCTTCACGCCCATCCCCTCCGCTTTGAAGTGCCGACTGATGTCTTTTGGTTCGTTTGTTTAAGGAAGAAGCAGAGCTGGATGCTCGCCAAAGTAGTCGGCAGAAGGCGGGTCGAGCGTGTTGCTCGGGGTGCCGTTGTTCGTGGCGTCAAAGAGCAGCCAAAAGCGGCCGTTCGGCTTGAGCGGTCGCTTCTTCTGGAGATCCGAAGTGGGCATTCTGCTGAAAGCAAGAGTGCGGTGAGCGAGTTGGGTGCAGGGCAAACACACCGCTCGTTGGACCCAACCGATCGCATTTTCCCTCTACGACCAAGAGGGGGGCCGTGCCAACGCGCCTTCTTTTTCTCATGGGCGGCGGCGTCGTTTGCCTCGCGGACACCCAGCAGACGTAGCGGTGGGCCACTCGGCTGGACCGACCACTCACTCGGCTCTCCCGCGCTCAAGGATGTCGACCGTTGTGGTGAGCTCCTCTCCACCACCTTCTTCCCAACGGCTCGTTGCAGGTGGAGATTGAAATGCGGAAGCAGAAGGCGGACGGTCGCTTCGAGTCGTTCCACGACCAAGTGCACCGTTTCGCGGCCGGCACGACGGTCGACGGCTACCTGAACAGCTTCCTGTTTTGGTTTCACGAGCCGCAGGGCTACGAGCTGGCCCGCGTGATCGACCGGCAGGCCGACGCGGAAGTGGGCGGCGACCACGTGCTGCGGGACGGCGGGAGCTACGCGGTGGAGTTTCGGCGCAAAGTGGGTTCTTCCGCCTGTTTGTTGGGTGACTGGTTTCCCGTTTTAGCCCACGCCTGTCGCGAGCGAGAGCTAGAAGGCGGAAGTGAAGCCGTTCGTACAGAGCGGCCAGTGAATTCGACCGCCTCAATCCGTCCAATCTTCCTTACTTGCAGGCGAGGCGGCCTTTTGGCTGTCTGCTGCTTGCTGTTCTCGGTCGCTGTGCCCGCGCTCGGCTTCTACGCGGTCAGCCTCCACCTGGAACGGAGCCGCTGGGCGGCCGGCGAGCGCGAGGCGAAAGGGGCGGCCGCCGCTTACGACGAGCTCCGCCTGCTGCACGTAGACGCGCTCCAGAAACTTATTCAGCTCTCCGCCCAGGTCGCGCCCACCGACCGGGAGCTCGAGCTGATCACCAGGAAGCAGCTGAACGGCTGGGCCGAGTCCAGAGAGCGCGAGAAGCGGCGCAATCCCGCGGCCACTCCCGCCGACCTCTCCCGCTGGTACGACGAGCAGATCGCCGAAATGTGCGTCACGTTCCTCGTGGACGACGGCGAGAGCTTCGCGAAGAAGGCGGCCCGCCAGAAGGAGCGGCGCTTGGCCCAACGAGCTCGCTGGAACGTTTCCGTCCGCAACCTGTTCGTCGGCCCGACCCGCCCGATCAACGTGAAGCCGTGGTGCGAGTACGCGATCGAGTTGATGTCCCAGCAGTGAGTGGTGCTTCATGCTCTTGTTGCTGACCAATAAACTGGCCGTTCTTGTCGGAGTCGAAAGGAAGCGCCCGCCCTAGCATTGTTCACATCAGCTTCACCTTCCATTTCCTCAGTCAATCTTTGAGCCCGCCCTCGTCGAACAACCGATCACACTTTTATTCCTCGAAAACAAACAACAGACATCACTCGTCAGCGGCCGGCTGAGCAGCGTGCTTCGCGAGACAACACTCGTGGAACTTGCGGTGGGTGTTGTAGAAGGCGATCACCTCGAGCGCGTGCTTCTCGCGCTGCTGCAGCGCGCCGTCCAGCAGGCCGATCACCTGCAAGCGTTGGTGTGAGCGGAGTGAGCGGCCCCTCGCCTTCTGCAGCTGCACGTCGAAGGCGCGTTGCGCGTTCTCGCAGACCGAATTGCGCGCGCGGATGGACTCGGCGCTCTTGGCGTTGCGCAACTCGTGGCGCGCGTAGTCCATGTCCTGGCGGGCGCGGTTCAGCACTGCAACCACACGAGTTAGAGGAAGGAGATCGCCCGGGCGCTCACGGCGCCGCTGCTCGGCGATGGCGTCGACGTCCACGTTCAGGAAGGTGCGGATGTGGTGGAGGGCGCGGCGGCCCTTCCGCTGGAAGTCCTTGAGCGCGCCCGCGTGCCGCTTGGCCACCTCGGCGTGCTGCTGGAGCGGCGCCTCCTCCAGATGGCCGGCACCTTTGTGCAGCGCGCCTTGGAGCAGATCGAAGGGGTTGCGCCCCTCCGCGTACTCCACGTGCATCGCGCCCACCGGCTGCGGCACGTGCTTCGGGTTCTGCTGGAGCAGGACGCACAGCTTCTGGGCCACGTCCTCGATCACCACCTGCAGCCGGCGGGGAGTGGGCGAAAGGGCGGGCACTCACCTTGTACTGGTCCAGCTCGCGGCAGGCGTTCAGGAAGTGGGCGGAGTACTCGGTGCGCTCCACGGCGCCCACCCGCTCGCCCAGCTTCATGAACAGCTTCTTGAAGCCGCTCCGCTGCGGGCCGGCCAGCGGCGAGTGGGCGCCGCCGCTGCGCTCGTCGTTGCGCGCCGAGGAGCGGTTCGAAGCGGTCGTCGTCCTGCAGGCGGCTGGTGAGGCGGGAAGGCGGCGGAACTCACGACGTCCGCTCGCTGCGCGTCACCTGCCGCGAACTCGCCCCCGCCGACGGCTTCTGGCGATCCATTCGGGGGACTGCCGCTCTCGACCGACTGCGGAAAACAAATGAGCCCGCCGGTCGGCTCGAGCGCGCACTCGACAGTCGAATGAATGATTGCGTTGTCTCTCGAAATAAACAACGGTTTATTAAACGAAATGATCGAATAAGAAGAGTGAGTTCAGAGCACAACGAAGTCCCCAGTGTCGAGGTGGCGGATCGCCGAGCCTGCAAACGAGCGCGTGAACGATTGACTGCCGTCCGGTCGCCTCACGATCTTCCGGCCGGGCGACGACGATCGCGGACTCGCCGCTCGCCGCCACGACTTCCATCAGCTCGCCGAAGGAGCGGCAGTTGGCGGCGGGCGCGACGAGGCGGGCGGCCAGCTGCGCGCCGCTCACCTTGCAGAAGCAGAGGACGAACGAGGCGGCGAGTTGGAGGCGGAGGAAGACGAAGTTCTCCAGGCCGCGCGGTTCCTGCCGCCACTCGACGGTCGCCGAGCGGAGCAGCAGGAGTTTGCAGTGCGGGTCGGCGGCCCAGCGGAAAAGCGGGAGCTCGCCGCACGACGGGGCGAACTGGAACGAGGGCGATCAAGTGGGAGTGCTCCCTTGCGTTCACCTCCTGGTGGTCGAAGAAGAAAACCGCGGGCGGGGCGGCGATGAAGCGCGCCCAAATCCGCTCGATGAGGGCGGCCGGCGGAGGTCGGCGGGGCGTCCGGCCGCTCGAGCGCGTCCCGCTCCACGCGCTCCAACAGGCGGACTGGCGTGTGGACCGGCGGGCGGCTCGCGCGCTCTTGGATCGCCTCGAAGTTCATCCCGACGGAGAGCAGTTCGCAGTGGAGTTCCTGAAGAGAAGTCTCGAGGAGGAGGCGGCGGGAGGACTCACCCTCGGGATCTTGACGGCCTCCTTCCAGTGGCGAGTCGCCGGCGGCCGCTCGCACGCGTGGGCGAGGGCCTCGTGCCCGTTGCGGAGCTCCGCGCTCGCCGCCAGCTGCTGGCAGACGGAGCACTTGAACTCGGCGCCCTTCTCGTGGTTCACCTCGTGGCCCCGCCGATGGCACACGTGCAGAAAGCGGAGGGCGCACACGTAACACGCGAACTGAAAGCAGACGAATGAACGAAGGAAAACGGGCCGAAGAGTACCGCCGACTGGACGCCCGTAGAGCGGAACATCTTCTCTTCGATCTCCCGCGCTGTGGCGGTCGGCGGCGCTCCGAAGTCGTTGGAAGCGACGGCCGACCGCTGGATGGCGCCGAACAGGAAGCCCACGTTCTCGACGAGCACCAATTGGGGCTGCAATCAAGAGTGAGTGGAGCCGACGGATGGAGACGAACCCTGAGGACGGGAACGACGGCATTCGTCAGCCGGTCGGCCGCGTAGCGCTGGAAGCTGTGCAGATTGTGTTCGTGAGAATTGCCGCTTCTTGCAGTCCTCGAAGCGGAGGCCGCAGATCGCGCAGACGGCCGGCAGTCCCGCCTGTCCGTGGGCTGCGGCGTGCGTCTCCAACTCCTGCCGGTTCGGGCACTCCACGCCGCACGTCGTGCAGAACGGCTGAAAGAAGAAGAGGAAGGAAGAGGAGGGTCGACCGACCTTTCCCCTGGCCGCTTCCCGCAGCACTCGACCGCGCACGGCCGCCTCTTTCGCCCGCTGCTCGGCGGTCAGCGAGTAGAAGGCGGGATCGTCCCACGCGCTCATTCTTCCGGTCTGAAAGAAGGAGTAGAACCGAGCAGAATGATCGAGCGGACGAATTTCCGCCCGCCCGGCAGCGGCCGCAGACTGCGAGCGAGAAAGCGAGCGGAAAAGCGGGCAGACGGTTGCGTTCGCCGGCCGGCCCGAACGAGCGGCGGGGGCGGCTCGCGAACGCCCGAAAGAAGCGATCGGTGAGAGCAACGCAATGCCACGAACACGCGCATCTGTTGGCTTGCACGCGTGTTCCTGTGGTGGAAGAATTGCCGAGAGGGGCTTCAATTCCCTTACTCCTCATCCGTCCACTTGTTGTCACCAATCACGTGCTCGGAACGCCTGCATTCGCCCCCTTGTAAAGAACTAGCAGACGCTTGTTTATTGAACGATCAGAAACGTAAGTACGACAAGGAAGGAAGGAGTTTGCTCCCCTTCGTCTCCACACAGGCGGGATTAGACGAGGAGGGGGCTTTTGGAGAAGACCACCCGCCACATCCAATCCGAAACGATCTCTCGGAAGCACATGAGACTCATGTAGAAGACGGAGAAGATCAGCATGCAGGCCATGAGGACGAAGAAGCCCGACTGACTCGCTTGCTGCCGCTGCATCTCCGCGATCTTCGTTTGCTGCCCGTCCACTTTGACGCCGATCTCTTCGAGGTTCGCGAGCACTCGCTCGATGTTCCGTCCGGTTGGCGCTCTCGGTCGTGTGGTTCGCGGGCAGCGTCCCGTTCTGCTCCGCGTTCGTTGGAATCTCTGCCGATCACAAGACTCAACGCAACGAGCAGCGCCAAGCAGAAGAAAAGCACAAAGCAGCGGAAGAGCCAACGAAAGCATTCACTCGGGTACTGCCGTCTGAAGAGGAGCGATGGGTGCAGAGTGGCTGCAGCAAGAACTCACTTCTTTCGGTCTGTTTGTCCCTCTACGTCCTGCTGCTTCTTCGCCCACGGCAGCTTCGAAGCCCGCCTGCAAAGCGCATCGTAGAGGCGGTTCTTCGCCTTGAGTCCAGCGGTAGTCGTCCGTTTTGATCCAATACGAGGCGCCCGGCTGGATCTTCTGCATCGAATTCGAAGCCACCTGCACGTAGCCGCTGATCGGGTGCCAAATGAACACGGCGCCCGTGTACAGCCGCTGGTGGTACAACAACTCCCACACGAAGAGGCCGGGCGGAAGTTCGAGCGGTTGGAACTCCTCGTGGTTCCTTTTCAAGGAGATGCTGACGGTCTGCAAGGAGGGAATTTGTTGGGCCGCTTCTTGCGAACTCACCTGCTTCAGCTCGACCGCGTAGACGCCGCCTTCTGCACCCAGCGATCGAACGGGATCTCGGCCTTCGTGCGGCAGTCCCAAACGCTCACAACCCTGCTCTCCGATGCTTCCTTGGATCCGTCGGTCGAAAGCGAGTCGCACAGCTCGGCGATCCGCATTTCCCCTCCTTCCACTTCGAAGACTTTCCGCTCCTCCATCTTCCGCTTCAAGCCGTAGTGAGTGGTCAGGTAGACGACGAACTGAAAGAAGGCTTGATGATCCAGAGGGATGTGAAAGAAAAGTACCTCGTCCTCTCCGATCGGAGCTTCGATTGGGGCCTCCATTCCGAGCGGCAGGAAGAAACTAGACGGAATAACGGGAAGTAGCCGAGTGAGCGACGAAAAAGCCGAATGAAAGCGGCGGTCCACTCGCCCGAGTGACCTCCGCGCGCGCGGCCGGGAGTGACCATCTGCCGCTTTCAGTTGGGCCGAGCAGCTGGCCGCTCCACTCGCAAACAGCGGCGTAAAATCGAACAATTGTTCGGCCTGACCTACCCTATTCGAGGCATTTGTTTAGCCTTCTTTAAGTAAAAAGTGACCAAATTCGAGTTGTTTTTCTTCTTACGCGCTTTCTCTGCCGTTTGTAACAAGTCAGCAAGAGCGCACATACCGCTCAATGGCTTGGGGGCATTCTCTTTCTTCCGCGCGCTCCCTCCACGCGGGCGTCCACCCGCTTGCTTGACCCCAACGTCCAGCGCCTTCGCCCGACCACCCGCAAGGGGCCGCTCGGCATTTGCGGAGGGGCAAGCCGCTTTCCTCACAAACTTCCCTCCGCTTTTTCTGCCGCAGCGTCACGTGCACGCGCTTTTGGCCGCCAATGCCGGCTATTTCCCTTATTTGGGTTAACTTTAGACGTTGTTTAAACGCGCAAGTTAAATTTTTCTGTTTTGATTCTGCGTGCAAACGCCGCCTTTGCGTCAAACTCAGTAGTCGACCGCTTTTGTGCCCGAATGGAGGAATCGCCGAGCGGAAGCGACTTCGAGTGGTGCTCATCGGAAAATGACCGGAAGGATACTCCGATTGAACTGAAAGCGGAGACGAAAGTGAGCATTCATCAAACAAATTAAACTCCCCCTATCATCTCCCTTTAGGTCCTCCTGCACGTGGTCGACCCGAAGGAGCACTTCGAGCGGAAAACCGTGCGAATCAGCCAGGTGGTCGCTGTGCCGGTCGGCTCGACCATCCGGGCGGCCGTCCAGCAGCTGAAGGCCGAGGCGGAGGAACTTCGGGCAGTCGACCTTCGAATCGAGTCGGTGGTCGACCGGCGAACGAACGAGCCGGCCGATGCGGAGAAGGAAGTCGAGGAGGGCGGCAACTACAAGGTCGTCGTCAGCAATTGGGCGAGTCGCCATGAACAAGAATGATCTATTGTCTTCTGATGTTGCAGCTCATCCCTTTCACCCTCCTCTTCGACGACGACTGGCCCAAAGAAGTGCACTGCCTACCGGACCACACCGAATGCCAACTCCTGCAGACCTACAAGCACCCATGTTCGTGGAGTGAACGCGAGATGCCCGGCCGAATGCTGCTCCGCTTCGATCCCGCCTTCAAGGACTTTGTCGACTGCGCCGGAGATCAACCGATCCAACCCAAAGGCCGCTACTGGATCCGCACTCGGCGTTACGACAAGAATCACTGGGAGTCGTGGATGAACGGCGGCGAGCGGTGGGCGTACCCGAAGGAAGAAAAGGAGGTTCCGCCCGATAAAAGTAGTTCCTTTTAAAGCGCAGTAATTTATCCCGTTCTCTCTCTTCAGCTCCTTGTCGGCGATGGAAGACGCTGCAGCGGCCTTTCTGCATCACGGCCGGACTAGGCCGTTCTGCTCCCGCTGTTCTTGCTGCTCGCCCATTACCGCCCGTCGCTACTTCGAGCTCACGCCTGAAACTGATTTCGACGACGAAAGCTTCACCAAACAATACCTCTGGTACTTCGTGATGCAATTCGTTTATTTCGCCCCTCCTTTCGGTTCCTCCGGGATTCCAGTCGGGATATTTTTGGTGCAAATTCTATGCACCAACTCTAGCTTCCGCTGTACGTTGTTGGACTGTTTTTTGGTTATCCCAAAAAGACCTGAAAATCCGCTTTGCGTTTGCTCTTGTGTGGCTGGCGTACGCACTCGCAGCATGCCTTCCTTTTGAGTTGCCTCTTGTGGTTCGTGGTCGCTGGTGGTCCCCTTTATTTAGTCGATAAATAAAGGAGGTTACTATTACGACTGACGCCTTTCGATTACAAATGAGACTTCGACTGCTAGTCAGCGAAAACAGGAACGTGCGAACGTAATGAGGCGTTTCGAAAAGCTCTGGGATCGTTCGCTCATCGGCGGGGTGGAAGCCACGCGGATTCCATTTTGGGCTTCGGATCAGCAGGGAAGACCTTTGGAGAGAACAAACAAGAGGATTGACTCCCTCCTTTCGCTCACGGAATGCACGCGACTTGAGACGACGGGCGGTTGGGGAAGGAAGGGGCCGCTAATTCGCTTACGTCCACTAATCCGCCGGCCGTTTGACGCGCTCGACGGATTTGCCGTCGATTCCGCCCATTTCTTCGGTTTTTTTACACGAGTCGCCGCTTATCAGACGTCAAAAAGAGGGCGGGCAGGCAAACGTTTACGAGCTTCGCCCTTATCGCCTTGTTGATTCGATCCCGCGACCATCCTCTCGCGTTAGCCAACCGGACAGGACGACATTCGGCATTTTGTACGAAGAAATCCGCGCCTTCCGGTTTGAAAGGCGACCGGAAGGAGGCGGCCCTGGATGGGCGGATGCCTTCATTACGATCGCCCCTTCCTCTACGGTACACTCTCGCCCTGTTCTTCTTTTTATTCGCGTGTTCGAAAGTTTCTCGAAGTTGTCCGGCAACCGCCCGCGCCCGCGGGTGTGGGATCTCCGTTGGCTACAAACCGCACAGGAGGCCAGCGACACGTGCCGTCCGGGCGTCAATGGGCGCCAAAACGGGCTCAAAGTGGGGGTTGTTTTCGGCGGCAATTAGTCCAAAGAAACACTTCTTTTCTTCGCTTCCCCTCTTGAACTTTGTGCCACGGGCGGAGATCGCTTTCTTTTGTTCCGCTTTTGACGTCGAACTCCCGGGTTTCTTCGCACAAACGGGCCGAATTCAAGGGTTTCTTTCACGATTCGAATGACGGCTTCGTTGTGTGAATTCAGCTGTCGATCGGGCCGAGGGTGGTGGCGGGTGGAGTGCAAAGTGACGTGCGGTTTCCTCCAACCTCACCTGAATTTTCCATTCGTTTGGGTCTCCACGTTGCTGCCTGGCGTTCGCGTGCAGCACGCCGTCTCGTGCCGACCTTTCCATCCAATTACGAAAAGAAGTGTGGGAAGGGAGGTGTGGAAATCGGATCCTTTCGTTCGCCTCTTGACACTCAATCCGCCCGCCCGCCCGCTTTGAAGTGTTTTGGCCCGATTGCCGCCTGTGGTTTCCGCATTCTTGATTCGAACCGTTCTGTTCGCCTGCAAAGAGATTGGAGGCGGGAACATTCGGCTACTTCTCCAGGATTCTTTTCGTACAATTCGTCGGGGTAGACGGCGGGCGGGTTTACAACCCGACGAAAAGTTCTCACCTGCTCTCACTTTCAAGTGCACTGCGGGTTCTGTGGGTGGCGGAAATGATTTCGTCTCCCGCACACACCACCTCCCTCTCCCGCTATCAACCCAAAGCTTCCGCATGTTCGCTCCGTGTTTTGTGTGGAACATTCGAGAAGTCATCATCCTTCTTTGTAGTTCCTTCTTGTTTATTTGTGGTCCGATCGAAATGCCGAAAGGAATCGACCGAATTCGTCGTCGTGTGCGCGTGGGAGTGTTGGCCTCCGCGCGGGGCTCGAAGGCGGCCGAGGAGCCCGCCGACTCGATGTCCACCGCCGCCTCGTCGGTTGCCAACATCGGCGGATTCGATCTACGAGCCGGAAGAGTTGGAAGAGTACCGGTGAGTACACTCGAAGTTGCTTTCAAATAACTGCCTTTTTGTAGCCTTCTCTTCCAAATGTTCGACACGGACGGCTCGGGGGCCATCGGGAACGATGAACTTAAAGGAGGCCATTCTTTCGTTTGGTCACCAGGCTTCCGATGCGGAGATTGACGAGTTGATTCGAGAAGTCCGTCCTCCATTCCGTCCCCTTCTACCGTCATCGCCTTGTTTGCAGGTGGACGAAGACGGGAACGGAGAGATCGACTTCGGCGAGTTCTGCCACTGCCTCCGTCGCTCCCAACAAATGAAGTTGGCGTCGAACGAGGAATTCATCCGCCAGTGCTTCTCGGTGTTCGATCCAGGATAAAAATGGCATAATCACGCGCAACGAGTTCACGGTTCGTCCAACCATAAATAAGGGATCACTCGTTTGTTCCTCGTTCCAGTACATCGCCACGGAGATCGGCGGCTTCACGGAGGAACTCTCAGGAGTCCATTTTCGGCGAGCTGGACGTCTGTTCCAACGGCTACCTGAGCGCGGACCAGTTCGCGGCCATCTGCGACGACTACATGCTGAACGATCAGTCGCGTGTGTACGCCGAGAATCGCGTTTAATCACTGTCATTAAACGCTCCTAACTTAACCCTAATTATATCCGAGTGCAATCATCAAATAGCCGATCCTCTAGATACTCGCCTCTTTATTGCCGATAACCGAAATAAATGTACACACTTGTGACACCCCATTGTACGAAAAGAGCACTCGTCTACCAGCAGCACAGGCAGCGAATGCAGTTGATGATGATTGCAATCACAAGAATCGCGATGATGATTCCGACGAGCACGGTCAGCCAATCCTGGAGGCGGAAGCAACAGCTGCGTGTTGTGTTGGCCGCAACCTGAACAATATTAGTCACAATTACCGATTCGATATAAACAACGAACACTTGAAGTAGAAGATGGGATTCGAAGCGGGGCACTGGCCGCCGATGCCCGGGAACGGGGCAGCCGGCCGGCGACTCGCTGCAAGCGGAAGCGATTAGCCGCCTGTGCTGATTTGTTTTGAATTCATGAGGTGCAAAGAGGGGTCGTTTGTTTACGGATCGCCGCCTGCTCCCGCCGGGCGTTCGTCCCGAAAAGCCCCCGAGCAAGCGCGCTTTCAACCACCCGCTCGTCCGCTCCGCCGCTCGCCGGCCGTCCCGCTCGTTCGTTCGGGCGGGCGTCAAATCGATGGGACGTGAAGCGGAGGATTTTCGACCCAATTTTCCTGCTTTTCGCTCGTTTTTTCGATCGCGCACGTGATTCACAGACGGACGGAATAATCCACGGATTTTCAGGGACTCTTTGATCATGGCGGCCCGGTTCTTTTCGCTAGTCCTTTTCCTCCTCGTCGTCACTTTGAATGTGCACGCCTTGCGCGACATCCTCTGCTACTGCCAAAACGATGCGTCGGTCTGCCCGCGCGGAAGGACCGTCGAGCATTGCTCCGGTTCGTGCGTGATCGTCCTGCAAGGCTCGCGGCCCCCGTACTACGCCAAGCAGCTCGGCTGCACGGCCGTCATCCGACGCGACACGTCGACGTCGACCGGCTGGGCGACCTCACCTACCGCTATTGCAACGACAATCACTGCAACGTGCCCAGCCGTTACCATGCCCACCCCAACGCCCAATCGATCAAAGACAAAGGACCGAAAAGAAACAATGCTTAAGCTCAGAGTTGTCTGAATTATCGCCGGAATATTCCGCTCTCTACCCCCAATAAATCCCTATCCCGTTTGCTGCAAGATTGGTACGGTGGTTAGAATAACAGAAGAATACCTGGCGGTTAATATTAATCAATTTAAGGTCCGGAAACCAACCGGAATTTGAGGACGTCGAGATCGCGGAGCTCCTCCACGAAGTCCGCTTCCGCTCGTTTGGCGAGGAGGGCCGTGCAGGCGGCGAGGGCCAAAAGGCCGAACAAAAAGGAGGAAAGAGCGCATTTCCACGTGCAAATCGGGGCTTTACGCGCTCGAAGAAAGGAAAGCGGAATGATTTTTTGAGCGGCGACGCCAAAAACACCCGACCGGCCGCCCGCTTTCGCGCCGAACGGCCTTCGATCACGAGAGTCGCGCACCGCCCGCCCGCTCGCCTCCCTCGTTGCCGTTCGTCCTTTCGGTTCGGTTTACGGCTTGTCGCTCGCCGAGCAGGGCGGGCGCTTGTTTACAGCGGTCGCCGGCTTTGATCACACGCAAGTGGGCAAACTCCATAGCTTCCTACTAATTTACACCTCTAATTTACTTCAAATTACCTTTATTTATTCGACGTCTCTACTCGTTAATCCACAAACGTTACAAGGTAACCAACAACAAAAACCGATTAAATTACCTTAATGCGCAATTGATACGGTCAAATAATCTCATCTAGTGACCTCTCGAACGTTCCTAACGACTTCTAACGAAAGATCGGGTCAAGTAGATTCAAGGAAGACGTACCTTTGACTCGATCTTCACTTGCGCTTTTGACTCTCCGCGTCGTACTCCTTGCGGTCCGTTGTTGGAGCCACTCGTAGACGGCCGCCTCGCGTCTGTTCTTTTCGACCAACTTGGCCTCCAGCTCGCGGATTCGCTTCTGGAGTCGCTCCTTACAAGGCCGCCTCCTGCAAGCAAAGAGTTTATTCGAATCCTCTCAGACGAAATGTGTCCGATCAAGCAAAAGAACTTACCTCTTGCCGTTCGCGCTCTCGCTGGTCCCGTTCTTCTTGGAGGACCGAACGACGCTCGTGGCGCTCCTTGCGGGTGTCTTGGCGCTGGAAGACGGGCGGCGAGGGGGTGGCGGCTTCTGGGCGATTCCCGATCGACGGCGCGAGTGAGTGGCGGCTTCGGCGTTCCTCCCGACGAACTGCTGAATAGACGAACCGGAACCCAGAAGACTACCGGCGGCGAATTCGCGGTCCCGCTTGCCGCGCGCCGCCCGAGCGATGGCCAGATTTCGCCGCGCCGACTTCTGGCGTTTGGTGAGAGGGGCCATTCTCGTGATTGAATTCCTGAAATATCCGAAAGATGAGCCGAAGGAAGCCGCGCGGACAGACTCGGAATTCCCGCCCGCCAGCAGTTTTGTCCCCAAAGAGAGCGAGGAGAGTTCCCCTTGAGACTCGTGTGTGAACACGCTTGCTCTAATCGATCAGGCACTTCCCTCGGGTTTCTTGCTTTATTTCACTTGTCTAAAGCAACCGTCAATCCACTACCGTATATCTCACTTTTCAACCGTGTTTATTGACTGAAAAGACGAGTGAAAGACGAAAAAGTGGATTGAGGAATTGAGAGTGGAGATCACAGGGGATTTCGGGAGACCTGAACGAAATAAATGGCTGTAAAAAAGAGTAGTATCAAGAAGGAAAGATAATAAGTGGAAAGAGTTAGAAGGTGGTCAGATTCCGGCAGATACCACAGCCCAACGAGAACTCCTGGCCGGTGGGCGGGTGCTGGACGCGGAGGGGGCATTGCGGGGCTCCTTCCAGCGGCGTCGCCCGCGGCCCCACCGGGCACTTCGGCAGCAGGTGGGCCGGCAGCGACATCAATCGTTGCTGAAAACAAATCTGATGGTTTAGGAAAAGGAACGGGAGTTCACGTACGAAATCCGAATGACAGGCGCCGCAAAAGTGCGAAGTCCCGAAGCTAAAAAGAGAAGTAATTATTCGGCAGTGCGCCTGCTCGAACAAACCAAAAGTAGACGGCGACAGAGCAGCAGAATTTGCACTTGTACTCGAGGAACTCTGTACCGTGCCGCCCGCAAACCGGCGCGCCCGCGATGTCCGAACAAGCGCCGCAAATCAACTCGTCCGGGTCATAGGTGGAGGACTCCAGGGCCTGGAAGGAGGAGACCAATGCTTCAATGCACACAGAGAGCTCACTTCTTGGCACCTGCTTTCGCCTCCGAAGTAGGGTTTTCCCGCACTTGCTGCACAGGACGTAAACGTAGTGGTCGAGCGCGTAGCCGGCCGGGTTCTCGAAGTACTCGCTGTCCGGCGACGTCAACGGCTTCGATTTCAACAAGCCGTCGTACTCGAGCCGAAGGACGGCCTTCCGCTTCGACCTCCTCGTGGATCGCGCGAAGTGGGGCGAGGAACGGCTCCAAAGGCGGGATGTTCGATCTGCAGACGGAAAGGGAGGGAAATCAAGAAAGAAGGTTCCACACTCACCATCTGCTTGCACAATGGGCACTGCATGAAACGGAACACAATGCGCGGTCCATTCCAGCGCTTTCTCCAGCACCGTCCGCACGCACCCAAGTGGAAGAAGTGGCCGCAACCCAAGCGGACGCACGGCGCGCCGCCCAGCCGATCCGTAAAGCAAACGACACAAAGGTCATCCCCGTCCTGTCGTGTCCAAAAACACTCACATTAATGGACGTAACGACTCGGAGCAAACCGGCAGTTGGGCACTGAAAGCACGGAAGGCACTGGACTTCGTCGCGGATGCCCGGACACCAGTGACCGCACGGGAGGACTTTCGTGCACGCGTCCTTCAAGAACTCGCGACATTCGCCATAGCTGCAAGTGCCGCTTTGTGTCTCCGCATCCGATTTGAGGGCGTTCGAGCAAAAGCGACACTTTCCACTCGCCTCCCCCACGGAAACCGAGGCGGCTCGGATGCCGCGGCAGCCGCGTGGGCGGATCGTCCGCCCAACTCGACGATTCCGCTCAGCTTGGAGCAGTTGAAGAGGATCTGAACAAACGAATGATGAAAGAGAACAGAAGGGAGAACTCACCAGCAGGTTGCTCAAGCCGAAGTCGCGTGCAGCCCTCGTGGACGTTCACTTGCGGGCACAAGTTGGAAGAACCGACCAGTTTGGCGGCATGTCCCTTCTTCTTTTTGTTCAGATGGAGAACGGTGAAACACTCGAAGCACAGGAACGAGGCGCACATTTCGCAGTGGAAGCGGGCGAGCGTCACGCCGTCGTCGTGGTTCTCGCAGAGCGGTTCGGGCTCCTTCGAGCGGCGCGCCTTCAGGCTCCGCCAAACGGTCGACATCTCCAGCCAGGCGGGGTCGCCGACAGCCGCGAGGGCGGAAACCGAAAGCCAGAACTGCGGCGAGCGGAGGAAGACGGCCGCCCGTTGCGCAGAGCCGCCCGCCGCCTCGGCCGGTCGAGAACGAAGCGGACGGGAAGTCGGTGGACGACGCGGAGGGCGGCAGGAAGCCGGCGGCCGCCAGCAGTTTCGTCAACGCCATCACGTTGTTCGCCAACTCCACTCCGCACGGCGCTCGTCCACTGGGCGGTGGCCGCGCCGTTCGCCACGGAGCTCAGCGTCCGCAGCACCAACTGGACGACCTCCGCGCTGATCGGCCGGTCCGCCCGCCACACGTTCGGAATGTCCGTCGTGAACGTCTGCCCAGAAAGGATGAGTGGAGAAGAACAAAAGGAACTCACCAAAAGCGACGCACTGCTCACTTTGTGCGAGATCTTGTCCTTGATCTGCAGCGTGATCGTCTTCGCCACAACAGCGAGCAGATTCCGAACGAAAGTCGCGCAATCGACGGTCGGACGGGCGGAAGTGTTTCAGAAGTCGCTCGATTGTCTCAACCACTTGGAACTGGACGATCTGCAATCGAAAGGATATGAAAGAACGACAGATGTGTTCGAACTCACTTGTGGAGCGAAGAGGAGCAACTCGCTCAGCATGATCAGCAGGCCCGTCCGCATCGAGAAGACCTCCAATCCTTTCCGCGACTCGCAGATTTTCATCTGAAGAAGTTGGTGAGAAGAAGCAGAGGACGGAAGCTCACCAGCATGACCATCAACCCGCAAACGTACGAGAAGTTCCGTTTCTTTCGGTCCCGCAAGTTCACAATCTCTCCTGCAATCCACTCACTCACTTCTACCCCCTTCTGTCTTGTTCAACCCACCTCTCAACTGCGGTGACCATTTGGGTGCACACGTACGATTGGAGTGGCTGGAGTTGGACCCGATTGAAGAGCATGTCGAGCACTTGCTGCCGAAGGGTTCCCGTTCTGCTCTTCCGCGAACTCGTCGCTGAATGCCTGCAACGAAAAGTGGTTGATTGAAGGTCAGTGAGTGGACGAACTTGAGCGGCGACCGCTTGAAAGAGGGCGAACGCGTCCATTTGAGCGGAAGTGAACGAAAGCTGGTGGGCGGAGGTCGGCCGTCCGCTCTTCCCTTCGGGCAACTCAACGGCTGCATTCGGGGCGTGTACGGGCGACCGTTCATTCGTCGAGGGCGCGTGATCGTAGCCGAGCAGAAGGAGTTGGCGGACGCGACACGACCGGCCGTTGAACTTGAGCGTGATGCTCAGACTCGAGCAACCAATCGTGCAACAACAAATCCAACCGACGAAGCGCTAAACGCGACCTTCAGTTCACCCTGAACAGCAAAAAGAAACAAACGGGATTCACAATAGTCGAATGAAGGCTCTTGAGTTCGGCCGACTCCTCCAGACGCTCGCCCGGCGTCACGATCACTTGCTGCAGGCGATACGAGGAGTCCCGAACTTGATCCACGTACAAGGCAAGGATGGTGGGAGTGCACAGCCGGGGTTCCCAGCTGACCGTCAGGTTGCTCACGTGATTCATGTCCTGAACGAACAGAGAGAATTAGAAGTGACTGATCGATTGCACCCACTTCCTCTCCGCTCTCCCAAACGTCTCGCTCGATCCGTCGACCAAACAGCCGATCAGATTCCGTTGACTGGAGGCCGCAATCCTGGCCGCTCCCGCTCAAATCGTCCATCTGCTTGACGAGCGGGACGCCGGCGGAAGGCGGCCGACTGCCGGACGCGCGCGTGGTCGACGGAAGGAGCGACTCGTCGAGCAGAAAAACCGAGTTGTCCGCCGAATTGTCCGCAAGCACATCACAAACCGAACAAAGCAATTTGCAGAGCGTGTAGAGAAGATTCTGAACAACGAAAGTGATTAATAGTCCATCGAAAAGAACCAACCTGTTCGCAGACGGTCAGCTGGAAGGTCCACGCCCGGAAGCACAAACACTTCAATCGGATGTCCACCTCGTCTGCTCGCAGGATGATGTACCACCAGGGCCACAGGGTTTGAAGGAAGGAGTGCATCCCCTGAACCATCTGCTTGTTCACGAGATCCCCGGCCAGGAAGCACAGCCGCCACGGGTGGGGCAGAAGGCGGAGGCGCGTTGCGAAGTGAAGATCGCCGATGTTCGTCGGTTGAGGCGAACGGAACGAGCGAACTCATTGTGTGTCAGGAACTCCCAGACGATATCCATTACACTGCAAAAGAACGTTTGATTAGAGCGGTGAGAAGACGAGCAAACCTCGACTCAGAGGTCACCAACTTCAGCAACCAAGTTCCACAACTTGAACGCGAATGAGAGGGCGACCGCCCGGCGGATGGCCGCCTCAATGGCTCGCCGCACCACTCGGAGGTCGTGATTCTCGATCACGAACGCCAGTACGGGCTGCTGTCGGAAGGGCGGCCGACGGCGAGCTCCCGATCAACGCGCTCAAACGGAGCGGCAATTCGGCGAGGCGAGCGTTCGCACTCGTGCCCGGAAGGCCAAACGGGAGCAACCCCTCATCTTCCGCCTCCTCTTCGGCAAGTGGGCCGACGGTCGAAAGGAAGTTGGCGGTCGGGCGGCGGAGGACGTTCGCCGAGGCGCTCAGCGAAGTCGGCACCCGCGAGGCGGTCGGTTGGGCCAACGAGACGCCCGGATCGCTCGTGTGCGACTGCTGAGCGACAACCGCCGAGTGTGCGGGCGGGTGGGTGGAAGTGGTGGCCGTCCCACCGGAGAGCACACTCGACTGGGGCGTGAGTGTGCCGCCCGTCGGGTGCAAATCGATCGTCCAGCTGGCGGCCGCCGCCCTTCGACTTCGTGTTCTCCGTCGAGTGGGCGCGTTGGGAGGGCGAGAGGCCGAGCAGGAAGATCGCGTTCCGCCGCATCACGACCTCCGGCCGCAGCTGCTGGGCGGCCGAGAGGAAGGCGGAATTCACTCCAGCGGCGGTCCACCTCTTCGTCGGCCGCCTCCAGCGCCGCGCCGTTAGCTCGGCCCTCGCCCGCCGCTCCGTGGGCGTCTCGTCGTTGGCGGAGGGCGGCCGTGCGGCAGTTGGGGCAAAGGAGGTACCAAATGGCGTTCCCCCGGCCACCCTCCCCGCACACGCCCGTCCAACCGGTCGAAAAGCCACCGGCCGAGTTATAGCCGTGGCCGAAGCACGAACCTCCCGCAACCTGGGTGGGCGGTTCGCATGTGGACGGTGATCGGCCGGCCGTGCACCTCGCCGCACAACTCGCAGATCTCCTCCATCGGGGCCTGTCCTTCGTCTTCTTGAGCGCCCTGGTGGAGCGGGAGAGTCGTTGGAGGCGTCGACGGCCAGCAGATCGGAGGTGCGTGCCCGTGCGGGGATCATCCGAGAGCGGCGGACGGGCGGCGTTGGGAGGATCAACTGTTGGCGGACGACTCCCCCTCAACGCGGTGCTGATCGCCGCCCACAATCGACGGGCGTGTTGCAGCGTGCTGAAGGCGGCGGATGGCGTGGAGTCGTAGAAGGAATCACGGATTTCCGCCGCCGTCGGCGTCAATCCCTCCGCGTTGCTCGCGCGCAGCTCCCGAATGCAATCGGTGAGCGTCGAGACGAGCTGTTCGTGCCAAACGAACGCCGCGAAGACCGCGCGGAAGCAGTCGACGGTCAGCGGACGAAGGACGTCGGTCGGCGTGTTGCCCTCGTCGTCCTCCTCGGCGTCCACTTCTTCGGCGATCGTCGAGCCGGACGGCTGCCGAGTTCTCCGTTGCGGAGTGGTCGGGCGGAGAGTGGCGGCCGGCAATCGGGGATCGTCAGCCGCTTCTTTCGACTCCTCGTCCACGTTGTTCCCGTTCACGACTTGCATTTGCAGGTGCTCCATCTTCAAGTGCCGGTTGAACTGCAGCACCCACGCGCTCTCCGCTCCCGCCCGCCGGTCCACGTACAGCGAGCGGACGTCGTCACTCAGCCGAATCCACACGCCGTCGCCGTTCCGTTGCGTCTCCACGTACTTGATCGTTGCGCCACGTGGAAGGCCGCCGATAATCGTGGCCGAGAGCGTCGGGTGAGAGCGAATGCGGGCGCCCGCGTACGCGGAGACCGTCGGGCAGGTCGCCCGGTTGATCAAGACGGCGGGAGGGGCTTGTGCTCTCGCATTCGGGCGGCCAAACGGAGACTGTTGCCCTGAGTTGTCGACCGCCGAAAGGTTGCGTTGTCGAGGTCGGTGGACGGGCGTGGGCGGGACGACGAGGGCGGCGAGGGCACTCGACGGGGCGGGCGGTGGCGGGGCGAAGGTTGAAGTCCACCCGGTGGGCACATGGGAAAGCCATCGACGCGCACTTCCACGTGGTAGCGGCCCGGACTGCTCGGCGTCCACGTCGTGTGGGTCGCGTTGGTCGGCAGCTTGAGGACTTCGGTGGTCGCGTTCCCAAGCTCGAACGCCCACCGCATTTCTTCGAGCGAGTGGGCGGCGAACGGCGGCTGGGCGGTGATCGCGATGAAACGGGATTGGTTGATCGTAAGCGGTCGGTACTCTTCGTTCTGCAACTGACTAGTGACCACTCCTTTTTTTCTTCCTCCCCCCACCATCTGCAGTTCGCGGAGTCGTCTCCACACTTCCTCCTCATTCGGCCGCCTTCTCGTCGCCGGCCGGGTTGTTCGCAGGCGACGAGGTCGTTGAAGACGGTCAGTGAGCGCAAAATGCGGGCGGAGTCCGTCCGCACGGGACTTCGAGCGGCGAGGGCGCCTCTGCGAACCACGAACTCCACTTGCAGTTCGGCCGGCGCCTTCAGCACGCGGTCGTCGAATTGAGTGCGGAGGTCGACTTTCAGCTGCAAGACGCAAATCCTTCTCTTCCAATCACTCGCTGCTTCGAACTCACGTTCACCGGCCGCCCGACCGCAAACTCGCCGCCGTCCACTTCCGTGCGGCAGCGGGCGACGTCCACGAACGGGTCGACGATCAACGCCTGGGCGAGGAGACCGCCGTCCGTCTCGCTCGAAGCCGAAATGAAGTCGGCGAGGAATTGCAGGGCTGAACGAACAAGAAGTTGATTGGCGAGAACGAAGTGGACTCACAATCCGAAGAGGCCAGCAGCGGAGTGCCCGTTTTGTTCAGCTTGGGCGAGAGTGGGGACCGCCGTCAAGTTCAATCCTTTCTGCAGGAGGGCGCCGTGTCGTTGGATCAAATCCTGACATTCGCGATCGATCGGCCGTTTCCGCCCGCCCACTCCCTCGTCCTCGCGCAGGGTGGAGCGGACGATCAGGTGGCAGGCGGTGGAGCAGAGCCACGCGAACTCCTGCTCCAAACTCGCGATGCTCACGGAGCCCCGCACCGGAGTGGACCGCCGAGATGCCATCCACCGTGCACCGGAAGCCGTATTGCTGAACGAAAAGATCGATTGAAAGGAGGAGGGAACGAGTTCCCACCTTGGCGACGTCCATCTCATCCCTTGCAGCTCCGCTCTCGAAGACGAACCAAACGGCGCGGCCGGGCACCAACAGAACGCCGTCCGGCCACTCCTTCGCAACGGAGAAGCGGCCGACCGGGTAGAGGGCGGCCGTTGCGCCCGTTCCCTCGTCGCCCAGCTGCCCGTAGACCCAGAGGGCGTCCTCAGAGTGCGCCGTTTGGCACTCGTCGTGGAAGCGAACACAAACAAACTCCACGTGTCGATCGAAGCGAACGACGTGCGTTTGGAGGGAGTGCGGGGCGTACGGATGGGCGGACTCGACGACCGCTTGGATGCGGCCGGTCGTTCGGGTAGAGCAGGCGGATTGCCTGAGCGCAAGGATCAGAAGAATGAAGTGACAAAAAGAACTCACTCGTTGACCATCGAACCAAAAGAAGCCTTCCGTTGCGCCCCGCCGCTCGTTTCGTCGGCCGCCGCGTTCTCCGCGACGTCCGCGTTCGCCGCACTGATGAGCGGAAGGACGCCGTCAAAGGCGGCCACCACTTCGAAGGCCGAGCGGGGGTGCGCGGAGATGAAGACGGAGATCAGGGCGACCATCTGCGAGCACGTGGCCCGGCAGTCCGCCCCGTCCCGCAGCGAGTTCGACGTGATCAGAACAGACAGCTTCGTGGACAACAGGCGAACCATCAGCAGGAACAGCCGGTTGGTTTCCTCCTGCTGCTGGGAGGCTTCTTGGATGGTGGCCGTTCGCCCGCCCTTCCTCGTTTTCTTCGCTTTTGGCTGCTCGTCTTCGATCGAGTACAAGAGGAAGGGAATTTGCCCCCGGCCAACAGTCGTTCCCGTTCCGCGAGAGCGACGAGCAGGGCAGGAATGTCAAGCGGGTGTTGCGCGATCCTTGCAGGCGAACGGAGCTCACTGAAAAGGACAATCTGAGTTCAAGGCCTTCTGTTCACTTTTCACCTCCTCCCTCTCCGTAACGCGTCTTGCCGACGTCCGATTGCACTCGAACGGCGTAAACGACCCCCGATTGGAGTGGAAAAGGCGTTGAGAGCCGCAAGTGACTCGTCCACTGGTCGCTGCCGTCTGCCGCCTCCGGCTGGCCGGAGATCACGTGCGAGTCATTGGCGCCGCTCGTTCGACTCAACAACGTCCACGATTCGCCGTGCGTGTTTCCTTTCGATTCAAACACCTGCAACAAGGAAGGGAGTAAATGAAGAACGAAAGGTCGCACCCACTTCGATCACATAGGCGGATTTCCGTTGCGCTCGCTGAGCGGCTGCGGCAAACATTCCGATGCCGTGCAGCACAACCCCCGAGCGGTCCACCTTGAAGGCGATCGCGTCGTGTTCCTGCCCCGTATCCCAGTCGGCGTGGGCGATCACTTGCCGGAAGCGACGGGGCGTTTGAAAGATGGTGGGCGGCTGTTTGGTTTGCGTTCGGTGGAAGACGAGCTGCTTGGCCATTCGAAGGACGAGGTCTTGGGCCGTCGATCTCAAACGATCGAACAGAAGGTCCTGAAGAACACAGTAAAAAGATGAAGTAAAAACAAAGTGCTAACGTCCGGCTTGGCTTCCATCGGAGCGAACGCCAACTCAAAGACGAAACGAATCACGCCGCTCGCCGTGGCCGGTCGCGCGTACTCGGGGACCATCGCGGCGAACCGCTCGGCCAGTCGGCGCGTTTCGGCAGTCGACAGCGAGGAAGGCGGCGGATTCTGCTGGATTCCGAGGATCGGCAGCACGAACTGCAAAAGATTAGACGCTCATTGATCTCATTCGCTCACTCCTTCCAATCGACAGAAAGATCGCAGCATGGCCAACAGCCGCCAGTTCCGCTCGCATTTCGCAATCGAATCGCCGAGCCGAACGGCCAAAACGGCGGCCGTCGGAACGAAGAGGTGGCTGCAGGCAACGGCGACCTCCACCGCCTCGGCCACCATCAGCGCTCCGATTCGGTCCTGCAAGAAGACGATCCATTGATTCGCAGGATGGAAGTGAGTACTTCGAAGAAGAGCTTCTCGTCAGCCACTTGAAAGAGGCGGTCCAGCAGCGAGTGGAATTCGACCACGCACTCCACGCTCTCCAGCATTTGGTCCCGCTCGCCCGCTGGGTATCTTTGGATCGACTGGCCGGAGAACAAAACACCGAAGTAGATCCTGAACGAGAGCATGCGCACATCAATTGGCGGCAACAAACCGAATCATCCGCAAAGTGATGACCGCAACGAAAGCCGCCCGTTCCTGCCGAGTGGCCGCCTGATCGTCCTGCATCTCGTCGTAATCTCGCAGCAGAAACGAGCCCCGAATCGCCCATTCCAGCACGCGAAAGAGGTGTCGAAGGGCGGCCGGAGTGACCGCGAAGACCGTCTGGGCGCTCAACGAAACGTCCGAGAGGTCCGGTCGGCCGAACTCCCCGCCGATCGGCCCCAAATCGCTGCCGATCGACAGGCGGGAGGCGTCGAAGTGACCAGCCGGGTTGTTGGCCGCAAAAGAAGGTCGAACTTTGTAGAAGAACTCGGGCAACTGTCCGCTCTCCACGTCCGTTCCGTTGTTCGAGAGCGGCGAGTTGCGGAAGTGCCACTCGACGTCGCCGTCCGCACGAACTGCTGCCTGTCCTTCGGCCCCGCAATCGGAGCTCGTCCCACTGCAACCGGACAAATTCACGAATGTAAAAGAAAGAAAGCTCACTGGATCTGCACCCAAGCCACGTGCCACACGTGGGCGGCGATCGAAGCGGAGGCGCCGTTCGGGAAGCCCACGAAAGCGACCTCGCGGGCGGCGCACTCGAAGAGCGTCTCGGGAGTTTCGGCCAGCAGCTCCAGCTGGTGCTCGCTCTCCGACGAGGCCGCGTCGTGGGCGGAGGGACGGCGGAAGATCTTCACGCGGGCGGTGTTCTCGCCGCGGCCGCCGAACAGCCCGAGTCCGAAGAGGGCGACGTCCCGATTCACGCGGAACTCGATCGCCTCCACGCAGTGCGCCGAGTAGCCCCAGCCGCCCCCGAACGCCTCAAAGCGGCCGACCACGGAGCACGAGGAGGCCACCGCGTCGACCAACGAGGCGCCCCGACTGCGCGGTTTCCCGTCCGACGGGGCGACGTCCAGCGCGCCCACGAGCGAGGGGTTGGCCGAAGTGTTCATCCCGATGGCCGTCTTGTTCGTCCCGCTCACTCCTCGCAGGGCGGTCGGGATCACGGCAAGGGCGGAGAGACTCAAGCCGTACGCCGTGGAGAGCATGAAGACCGCCAGCTGGGCGTCCGTGAACTTCGCGCCCGTCCCGTCCGAATCGCCCGCCGCGACCGCCGGAACGCACAACTCGGTCGACTGAAGGAGGCGACGCTCCGCGCGGAAGAACGGCGGCTCCAGCTCGACGTCGGCCATTTCGGAGGCGGCGGAGGCGGAGCGGGGCGCGTCCGAGAAACCCACGACTTGCAGGCGGTCGGCGTCGAACGACCAGAGGATGTCATAGACGGGATCGAAAGCCCAGCTCGAAGCGGAGGTGAAGTCGACAGGGAATTGACGGAAGGCGGCGGAGTTCGAAGAGGATGGCCGTGAGGGGATGAGAGCGCAGTTGGTGGGCGTACCGCCTTCTTCTTCCGTCCGCATCGTCGGGATCAACGCCACGCACTCCCGGTTGGCGGCCACTCCGCACGCGTCGAGGTCGGGGCGAGTGAAGAGCCGGCGGTGGGATTGGACGAACGTGCGGTCGCCCTTTGCCGCGATCCACGTGGCCACGCGGTCGCCGTTCGGCCCGAAACCCGCGACGGATTCGGGGCGCGCGAACCAAAAGCGATCCTCGGCCTCGTTCGCTTCTTTTCGTCCCAATTGGCCCGCGCGATGGGCGCCGAACGTGAGCACCTCGCCGTTGACCGTCCGCAGAACGCAGTGGTTGCCGCCGGCCACCGCCTGCACCACTTGGAGGTTGGCGGGCAGGTTGACGCGCTGCGGTCCCGTCCGCTTCGCCGTGTCGCCGACGCCCAACTGTCCGCTCACGTTGGAGCCGAAGGTGAAGACCTAAACAATCAATTAATGATGGCAAGGAAGAAAGGAATGCGTGCCTGATGGTCGGCACAAAGCAGGATCGTGTGGTAGTTGCCCACAGAAACGGTGGCCACTTTGATCTCATTCTGCTCGCTCGTCAGCACCACCCGTCCGGCAGTCAGCATCGCGTCAGTGGCTAAGCGGGGCGTTCGATCGGCCGACGGGACGGGCGGCTCTTGAGCGGCGGTTTCGTTCTGATTTCCGAGCTGCTCGGCCTCGTCGCTCGTCTCCTCTTCGGCCTCCTCTTCGTCCTCGACGGGCAGGAGGGCGATCGGTGAGGTGGAAGCGGGTGGCTGTTGCTGCTGCGAACACCTGCGGCAGATTCCACAACGCAAACAGGCGGTTTCTCCCGCGCCGCACGCGCACGGAGCTCCTCGGTGGATGGGCGGCCGGACGGGCGTCTGGTTGGCCGAACTGGGAGCGGCGGCCGAGCGGCCGGCGTACGGGCACTCGCGCCCTTTGGCCGAGCAACACCCGCAACGGGCACAGATCGTGGCCACGTCATTCACGAACATGTGGCCGAGAGAGTTCGGGCACCACGCGGCGGACGGCGAGTCGCTCCTCAACGGACCCACTTGCGGCGAGAACGAACGGGCGACTCGTGGTCCTTCGGCCGTTCCCTCACTCGACCGTCCGCATTGCGAGAGGTTGTTGAGGCCGGCCGTGTATACGAGACCGCTGCGCGAGATCACGACCAGGTGGGTCTTGCCCAGCCCTACGCTCGCGACGGCCACTCGGTCGGGCCCGAACGCCGCGTAGATTTCGGCGTGCGCGTTCACGATGTGCCGCCCGTGGAGGAAACACTCGCCGCTCTCCACCGCGAACGCCATCGCCCCGCCACAGCCCGCAATCGACGTGCACTTCCTCCTGAACAGCGAGAAGGATGAGGAAGACGGAAGGGAGCTCACTTGTTCGGAATCCGAATCTTCCGGATCCGTTGGCTGGTGCCCGCTGCCGAGGGAGTTCGTGGCTGTCCATCAAAGATGTTCGTCAAGGAGCCCAGCGCGTAGAGATGGCCGGAGCCCGCCCGCATCACCAAACAGTTCGAATGGACGTCCAGCACGAACGAGACGATCGATTCCGCCGTTTGGAGAGGAATCCACGCGTCAAGCGAGTTCTGAACGAATGGTCCGTTGAAAACAAAGAAGATCAATCTCACCGCCAACCCGAACGCCTCGCCGTTGCCCGCGTAGAAGACCTTCCCGTTTCGCGTCAAAAGAAACCCGACCGCCCCGCCGAACTGCAAGTCGACGGCCGTCGACTTCAGCGAACTCGGAACCAAATCGAGCAGCGCGTGCAGTTTGGGCCCGAAATCTCCGAACGTCGTGTACTCGATGTCCACCAGCCGGCAGGCGACCCGCTGGTGACTGCGGGCCGCCTGCATCGGGGCGAAGTTGTCGTCCAGCGGGGTTGCCTTCAATCAGCAGAAGCATTGAGTAGAAAGAATGGAGGACGCACAACAAAGTTCCACTGATCGTCAAGCACTCCGTGGAAGAACAGCCGCCCGTCCGAGTAGAGGACGCCCTCGCAGAGCGCAGTCGGCAGCATGATCTCCCCGATTTCGCGCAGCGACTCCCGCTCGATCACCCACAGCCGAGTGGAGTGCGAACGGCGCAGGTAGAGCGACTCGTTGCAATAGATGAGCAGAGAATCGTCCCTAAACAAAAATAGAAGAAGAAGAACGATGGAAACGTACAAGTAGCGAAGTGTTTCGTTGTGGGCGAACACCTTGCCGGGCCTCGTTTCCGTCAACCCGGAGCCCATCTTGAAGAGGCCGTAAACCGAGAGGATGTACACGTACGAGCCTTCAATCCATATTTGATCAATGATTTCAATGCATCCAAACCAACCGTCAGAACAAATCGATCCCTGAACGGCGGACGTCTGCTGGTTCTCGAACATGTCCGACGGCGACAGGCAGCCCGGGAAAACGAGCTCGAACTCGCAAATGGGCGAGTGGTCGGTCAATGGGCGCGACCACCAGTGAAATTTCGTGTTTCTTCAAGCAATCCATCAAACAAGCGAAGGAAAAGAAGCCGCACCTGCTCATCAACAGCGGGCCTCGTTGGATCGTCCGCTGGACGGTGAGGGCGAGTCGCTGGAAGTTGCGCGGAAGGACGTTGCAGTTGCCCAGCGGTTGGTTGAACGGAACGTTCCTATTGGACTCGCAGAACAAGACCGCGATCGTCGCGAAGATCAACTCGGGAGTGCCGACGGCCGTCGCCAAGCTCACCATGCACGCGTTTGCGCACTCGGACACTTGGGCGTTCCCTTCAACACTTTTTCGTTTGGACACTCCAGCACGAGGAACCCACCTTCCAGTCGCAACGCCTTCAGAGGGTTGTGCATCTGGAGGATCATCGAGTACGATTGAGGCCCGAAGGTCTCCGGCGGCAAGTTTTGCAGCAATCCGAGCAGGGACTGGAGGGCCTGCACGCAAAGGGCGGGATCCCGGCGGTTGAGTTCGAGCAAGACGGAGAAGACGGCCGAAAGGCTCACGATGATCAGCTCGCTCTCGTTCGGCTGCAAGAGGAATGAATGAGGAAAGTGTGTTGGAATGTGTGCTCTTGTTTTGTTCATTTGTTCATCTTTGCGCCCGCCGCGAGCAGTCGGATGCCCGTCGTTCCGCCGAGCTTCGCGGTGAGTCCGGCCGGAGGGAGTTCCCATTCACTACACGTTGCTTGCAGATGCTCTTCTCCGGCGGTCTGCTGCTCGTGGGCTCGCTGTTCGCGGCGGCCGTCTGCTGCTCGAAGCGGCGCTCCGACCGGCCGCCGGCGAGCGGGAGTCACCACAAGGAGGGCGGCGGGTGAGTGCGCCCCGCTCCGATCACCGCCGAGCTGCAGGGCGGACGGCGCGGCCGACGAGAGAAACCGAGTGACCGCGCGACCCCTTCGGTTCGTCTCCCCCCCACTCACTCGCCCCTTCTGCAGGCAAATGGAGGACGAGAGCTCGCTGAGCCGTTCGGCCGCCGCCACTCCGAGCGCCCGCAGTTGACGCGCGCCGCCGTTCGGCCGCCTTCGCCCCGTGATCGCCCAATAAACAGTTTTCTTTCCACTTCTTTCTGTTCGGAATGATCGACGGAATTCGCCGGAAGTCTTCGAAAGAGCGGGCGGGATGACGGATGACCAAAAAAGGCCGAAAGTGGCCGCTTTCTGCTCCCCAGTGGCCAATAAGCGGTCGGAAGATCGCGCCCACTTGCCTTCCGGTCGGCCGTCTGTCCATCCGAGAGGGCGGCGGCGGCCAACGCGCCCAGTGCGGACGTGTTGAGTGCGCTCTCGAGTGTTTCCAGCGCCTCCGGCCGCTCCGCCGCGTCCAGCAGCGACGCGAATCTAAACAAATGGCCGTCGGTCGGGTGTTCTCAAAGAGAGGCACCGGAATCACCTCAAGACCATCGCCCGCGCCAAGTAGTGGGCGGCGTTGCCGGACGGCGGGGCGGTGAGCACGAGATTCCGCAACGGGGCGTCCAGATCGCCCTCTTCGGCCGCCAAGCGGTCGGACGGCCGGCGGTTCGTCCCGTCCACCGCGTTCAAGAAGGAGTCTGCAGAAAACCGTAAAATCGACCGACCGTTCTGCTGCTTACCGCCGATCCCTCCGGCCGCCGTCAGCATCACGGAGTCCCGCGATTTGGCCGCCGCACATCGCAGCAGCAGGCGGGCGTACCGCTCGCGGATTTGCTGATTGCGCGAATTCAACGCGTCGATCGACTCCAGCAGTGACAGCTCGGGCTCCGCCTCCTCGTCGTCTGCCGGCGGCCGCTGTTTGAGCGAAAGTTGCCGAAGGAAGTGCGACATGCCGATCGCCCGCGTTCACCCGATTTCCCGCAAAATGATCGATTCCGACGACATCTGAAAAACGGAAGTGGCTAGTGGATTCGAATGGAAGAAGAATTGGAACACAAACACGTCTTCGAGTTTACAAACGAAAGAAAGAAAGAAACGAATGACGTCGTGTGGCCACGAGCAACGCGGAAAGAAAGAAGTGGGTGGCCGAAACGAACGGGTGGGCGGCGGCGGCGGGAAGGCGCCGGCCGAGTGGACGCGAGCATGAGACCGCCGGCGGTCACTCGACGGCAGTGGCGGGCGGGAAGTCCGTTCTTCCGCCTTCCGCGGCCCCCGCTCGGCGGCCAACGTCCATCTGCCGGCCGGCCGCCTTTTGCGGGCGCGTTGCGCGAGCGGCGGCCAAAATGCGGGACTTTCTTCCGCGTTTCGTCCGCTTTGTCCTCCCTTTGAAGGTAGGAAACACGAGATGACGAGCAGATGGACGGGAATTCGTCGATTGCGTAGAGAAGTGAACAGCCAGACGTTGAAGCTCCAGAAATAAACAAGGCGGTAGGTGAAAGCAGAAAGAGAACGATGAAGCGTGTTCTTCAACCAACACGATTCCGAACACAATCACGAACAAACCGAAAGCTGGTCCACGTTCCTGATTGCTCGTCGTTAATCCAATCGACGAGCAGCCGCGAATCAGGACGAAGAGCAACGAAAATTGCGGATTTTCGGCCAAAGCGGCCGCGAATTCTCCGCTTTCGGCCGCCCGCCTTCTTCCTCGCTCGACGTCGCGCGCTGGCCGCCAACGGCGCTCTTCGTTTCGTCCCAACGGGCCCGTCCGGCGGGAAAAAGCGGCGGTCGGCCGACGAGGCCGAAAGGAGCGTTCTTCGCTCTTCTTTTCGTGGAAGGGGGTGCGAAGAACGGCGGACGGAACGCTCTAAAATAAACAACCGTTCCAATGGAATTGGTCATTCGTTTACGCGGAACAAAACACTCGTTCGTTGCAAAAGAGTGAAACGACCGACTGCCTTCTGTCTAGCGAGAAGCGATCGCCGTCGGACATCCACAACTCCGCCGACAGCCCCGCTTCTCCTTGGTTATTAATTGCCGCTGTTTCTTTGAAGAGGAGTGAGTGGACGTTCTTTGCGTTGCGTTTATTCCCGTACAAACAAACAATCAACGGAGGATCGCGGAAAGGTTAAAAACAACGGACAATCGTGAGCATTCGGGGAGCAAATTCGTGGAGAGACCTCGTGTGTAGAAATCAATAGAGAGGAGAAACAATGGTGGAGAGTAACAATAGAGGAGATCCCTCGTCTTCAGATGCCCAGACAGCAGCGAACGATCGAGAGGAGGATGCCGAAGAGGAAGAGGGCGGCCAGCATGACGGCGAGGGCGTAGAGCCAATCCTGCAGGTGGACGCAGCACTGCATCGACTCCCGCCCGCAGCACGTGTGGTAGAAGACGACGTTCGCCTCCGGACACACGACGTGCTTCGGGGCGATGAGGCTGATGATGATTCCGTCCGGGCACTTCTCGGGCGAGTCCCTGGAATGCACGAGGGATGAAAGAAGGCTCTAATCGACCGCTGAACTCACCGCAGCCGTCCGGGCTCCAGCTTCTCGATCTCCGCCTTCAGGTCGAAGTCGGCCGCCACGTCCGTCGGCTGGAGGAGGACGAGCACGGCGACCAGCAGGCAGGCGGCTTTCACGAACATCTTCGGGCGTTGGCAGCGGTCGGAAGGAACGAGGAGATCTGCAAGCAAAACGATGAACAGGATCCTTCGAACGAAAGCGGTAAACGAATGCACGCGCTTTTGAAGCGCCCGCAATCCGAACGATCGCCGCTCGCGAACTGCCGCCCGTCGGAACGAAATGCGAAGCAAACGGCGGCGGCCAACCGCCGGGGCGTCGGCGAGCAGCGCGGCGTCTCTCGGCGGGCGGCCGGCCGGCAAGCCGATCGGCGCGAATTGCGCAAGCAGCCGGCCGACGGGAAAGCGGGCGGCTCGTCGAGCGGCCGGCCGAACGCGTTCGAAATGCGGACTGCTCGTCGAAAACAACAACAAAGCGGTGCAAAGGTCAATCGACTCATGGGAAATCGGAGGCAATGGTCAATCGTGTGCCCGCATTCCCCACACAGATGGTCGACTGCTGGCAAATGAATTCCCGCACACTTTCGATCGACCGTCGCGTGCGAATGCGGACGAGCAATCGGAGCAAGAAAGAGCTCTCCGTCAGCCAGCAATCGACCCATCAGCCGGTCTAAACAAACGCGAGCGAGCAGAAGCCCATCGTTTTCCGTCCATTAGCGCCGAGATCTCGTCGTCGGTCGGAGCGGCCGCACGGAGCGGACAAACGGCTCCCGCCTTTGGAAACCGATTCCCTTGTTTCTTTCTCCACGAAACGAAGTCAGATCGATTGCGAACGATTGTTTATTGGGAATTTACAAGGGCATAGAACACGGAAGCGACAAAGGAGGGGACTTTACGACGAGCAGAAGAAAATGCGAAGTCCCGGAAGGCAAGAGCGAGAAAAGAGCGTAGTTGCTGGGACGAGTGATTAGAAACAGGCAGATGGAAGCTGAGGATATGATTGCGAACAGAAGGAAGCAGCAGAAAGAATGAGCAATGGGGGGCGTGATGCGAACGAAAAGCAGGAGAGCGGAGACCCGTGACGGGGATCGAAACAAGAGGGACGAGGCGGCGATCATGGCAAGACGGGCGATCCACAGCGACAAGCAGTCCACCGCTCAGTAGCAGAAGATGCACCGAAGGAGATTCACGAAGATCGAGATGATGATCAGCCCGACCATCACGGCGAGCAGGACGGTCGCCCAGTCTTGGAGGCGGAAGCAGCAGGACGAATTCAAGTCGCCGCAGCATTTGAAGAAGTAGAGCGGGTTTTCCTGAAGACGACACCAATTTAATCAACTGAGTAGAAGACGGGAAGCTCACTTCGGGGCACGAGTTCCCGACCACGATCGCGGGGCAGGCGAGGGCGGACTTCCTGAACAGGCAAGAGAATCGAAATTACGAGTGGAAAAACTCACTTGAGACGGAACACGTCGATCTGCTTCACCTCTTCCCAGATGTCCTGGTCTGCGCCCACCGACGAGACCTCGAAGGCGGCGAGCAAGACGAGGGAGAGGACGAGAAGTTTGAACATTTCGCTGGGCTGCGGCCTCGAGTCTTCCGTTCGGTCACGACCTCCGCTCTGAAAGACGAACGAGTGAACAGCGGGACGAGAAGGGATGAGTCAAAAGAACGGAGATTCACGCTGAGCAATCGGAGCGAAAGAATGCAACCGGTGGGCGTTCTTTCCACCCGCGATTTTGTACGAACACGTCGAATGATGAAAGGAATGAAAGCGAACATCAGCGGATTTCCGCATCGAAACGGCCGAGATCAGGAGGAGATAGCGAGCGGACGGCCGGAAGGAAAACAAGACGAGGAAGAACGTTGTCGACCAGCGTGTTCCCGAACGAAAAGTGACAAGCAACAAATGAGCGGACGGAGATGAGCGTGACATTCGGCGGAACGGTCAGAAAGCGGCCGTTTGGACGAACGGAGCCTCTGCGGGGCCGCCGAAAGACGAATGCCCGAACTTCTCGCTTCTTTCCGGCCACTGGGCGCCCGCTCGAACGCCGCGAACTTCCCGCCCGTCCTTCCGGCCAAGCAGCCGCCGGCCGGCAAAGAAGGCGGCGCCGTTCGAGCGAGAGCAACGGAAGGCTGCAGGTCGCTCGGCCTGCTCATCGAACAAATTCGTTCGACAAGGCTGATGGAGGCAGCGAGTGTTTATTCGTCTAAACACTCGTGCAAAAGCTTCCCGCAATCGACCGATCGATTGGAACCGAGCGGCGGCGATCTGCGGCGATTTGGAACGAAACGACGAGCGGCGGGCGGCGGCAGGAGCGAGAGCCACTTTTTATCCGCCGATCACTCCGCCGTCTCGTGCCCCGTTTATCACGAGCAGAAGTTTCGATCCCGCCGTCTAATCGAAGCGCCGCCCGCCCCAACCGACCGACTCGCGAGAAGCAGCCGCGCGCACACGACGAAGGCGGGAGATTTCGAACAAAAAGCTTCCTTTTCTCGAGTTTGATCGGAAGGAACCGCCGGACTCCCCGTCCGCCCGCCGTTTTCTCGAAACTCGCCGCAAAAAGCGGCGGCGGGCGGCCCGCGCTGGCCTCGACGCCAAAACGAGCGCGCGGCGCGTCGACTTGTGGCTTTTCGCTCGACGGGGAGGAAGCGGCGAAATGCGCGGTTCGGCGCAGTCGGATCGCGCGGCGCGAGGGCACGCGGACGAGTTCCCAGCGACCAAAAATCCCTCATTATGTGAAAGGAGCAATCAACACGACTCGGTTGTTTACAAAGCGGCATCTCGACAGAAGCTGGCCGGTTAACGACTTGCGCTCCCGAAGATAAAAAAAAAAGGAGGACAGACGAGCGGCAGTGGGCGCACAACAAAGAGGCGGCGGGACGAAACTTCTGCGTGAAGAAGAGCAGCATGCGCGGAAAAACCTTGAAAAGAGCCCGCTGTTGACTTCACGCGTCGGACAAAAACGGTCGCTTTCCGCGTCGTGCGCAAGTGTCCGAAGGCATCTGTCACGCACAATACGGAAGAGTTGTGAACCGAATAGACCGGTGATTCAAACGAACAGCAGAACGGATAGAAGCGAACTCAAAGAACGCTCCTGCGAACTCCAATCGATTGAAAGTCGTTCGAAACTGCACGCCACCATTCATTTCCACGAACATTCGATTCACGTCGAAAGGACCCACGGAAACACTTCGCGGCCGTCTGCCTTCTTCACGTTCAATCGAAAGCGAAAAAAAGGAAAGTAATTACCGCTTTGCGCAGTTGAAAAAAGAGTGAGAAGAACTCTTCCGTCCATCCTCCGCGCACCCGCTCCACCCGCCCGCCCGCCCGCCCGTCTGTTCGCGAATTCGAGTGGAGGCGGCGCGTTCGAAAGAGAAACGAGTGGAATTCCCCGCCCTGTTCGTATCAATCGGATGTTCGCCGCAGTCACGAGTAATTCGGCTTCCGCCCATCAGCCGGACATCCTCCCGATTTCGCGCAAAAATTGGGTCGAAACGGGGCGGTCGGTCGAGAAATCAGCGGCTGACGGAAAGGAGCGGCGATCGATCGATTGTTCGCCCTGGA
The DNA here is from genome assembly GCA_024699865.1 of Aphelenchoides fujianensis. Lineage (NCBI taxonomy): Eukaryota > Metazoa > Nematoda > Chromadorea > Rhabditida > Aphelenchoididae > Aphelenchoides > Aphelenchoides fujianensis. Next base: position 68,346 of record JAMPIO010000138.1, on the reverse strand, counting down.
GACGATTTCTGCCCGTTTGCCGTCGAGAAAGCAGACGAACGGCCGGCGCTGAACGCGGAGAGCAGCGGGAAAGGGCGGGGGATCAAAACAATAGCGGCCATCTGCCGGGCACTCGGCCGATCGACGGGGAACGCGGGCGTTGGGTCCGGCAGGCCGCTCTACCTGCTCGCTAGGCGGGGGTTAGCCGCTCGCCCTGGCAGGAGGTAAAAGTGGACGCCGAGCGGGCGGGCGGGCGGGTGGGCATGAGATCGCCGCTCGCCGGATTTCCTCCCGCCGAGCCGCTCGAGTGACCGAAAGCGGCTCGCCGTCGCCCGTGGAAACAAATCCGTTGACCACGAAGAGGTAACGGGTAATTGAAGAAGGTGAACGGAGTAAACATCCGAGTTCAACAGAAAGAAGTCATCCAACCAATTCATCAACCAGTCGATCTTCTCTCTCGATTGATCGCAAAAAGCGGCGCTCGAACGGAAATCCGCCTTCTGCCCGCGATCAACGCGCGATCGATCCTTCGCCCGTCGGTTCGATCCGCCCGTCCGTCGGCTTGTTTGCGCGCTCCACGCCCCGCACTGCAGATCCCGTTCGATCCGCCGGCCGGCCGTTTCGTTCCGCCACGCCCGTCGAACGAAAACACTCGAGCGAGTGAAGGGAGAACGAGACGGAGGGCGAGGGAGAAGCGGGCGATCCGAAGACCGAAAGCACGTTTCTCCGCTCTCCCCACTGGTCACTCGCCGGTCGGCTAAAAAGCCGCCCGCCCGCCCGCCTCGAAGATGTGCGTCGAGTGGATGCGAGGCGTGAATGGCGGCTTGTCGGTGACGTCATGCGGGCATTGCGGAGGGAAGTCATCCCATTAAAGAGGGATGACTCACGAGCATCCTTCCATTTCGTCGTTTTGGTGCAATTATCTTCCGTTTAGGGTTCGACGGGGATGGAGAAGCCGCTAGATGACCGCCGATTCCATCAGCTGGAGAGAATTCAAAGCTGTTTCGTCCATGCTCTTCTCCATCCAACCCAACCGCCATTAAACAACCTCGCGTCTCGTCGACTGGAAAGCGTTTATTCTCGGAAAACGACAGAAACAAGAGGGCGCTTCGAAAAAGTGAGTCCGAAAGAGATCCCGGTCTTCATCGCGACAACAACAACGAAAGGAAGAACACCAGTAGGATAAAAAGATTTGATTCGAATTTGGAACTGCGGGGCCTGACGGAAGAAGGGAACAAAGGGGAAGGAATTTGGGGGCCGCTCATTCGGGACGCTTCTCCGCGTGCTTCTTAGTCGCCTCCTCGGCCGTCTTGAAGAACTTCGATTTGTCCGCGCGGTAGTCCTCGGCCAGGTTCGCCCGCAGCGGGTGGTCCAGCTCGGGCTCGCCGATCAGGTCGAGCAGGCTGTGGATCACTGAACGGAGGCGGGAATAAACAACGAGCAAAAGGGGGAACGAACCTTGAGCGATGCGAGTGGCCGGCTTCCAGTTGTTCGGGGCACTGAAAGCAACGAGGATCGAATGGAATGCCCGCTCGTCCACTCACATGACGCCCAAGCAGACTTGGCCCTTCTCGTCGATGTTCGGGTGGTAGATTTGGGTGTTGAAGACGATCTTCGGCGGCTTGAACGGGTACTCCACGGGGAACGTGATCGTGATCTTGAACGCGCCCTTGTTGTACGGCTCCTTGGTCTGAAAACGGAGAAGAATCAGCGAGATGCACTCAACAATCGACTGGGATCGTCCCCCACTCTTCCCCCCTCCGACGACCCGCATGCCGCGTGGATTAAGCGGACGGGCGTCTTGACAACGTCCGCTCCTCCCCGCCGAATGCCGGACGCCCAAAGGCCGTGGACGGAATTTACTTCCGCCTTTGGGCCGGCCGGCCGAATTGTTTGGGGCCGAACGAAAGGGGAGAAATCGATATTTCCGGGGCGGAAGGAGGGGAAGCGGGCGGAACTCACGGGCAGCAGGAGGAGCGACCAGTTGAGCATGTTGGCCTCGTCGATCGTGATCACACGCGCCAGCTTGGGCGAGATCGCGCGCACATCCGAGATCTCCTGCAAACACTCGGATGAAGGTGAATCCTGGCTGTGCACCCACCTTCTGCAGACGGCGGTTGGTGGCGGCCATCGTGGACACTCCGGCGACGGCGATCTGTGGACCCGAATCGACGACGAAAACAACCGAACGCGGAGGGGCGAGCGGCTGGCGAGAACGCGGCGAACGGAGTGGTTTTTGCGAAACTCCCGGCCTTTTGGCGCAGCGGCGAGCCACCCGACCGACCGACGCGCCCGCTCCCACGCCGCCTGTTTCCGCCGCTCCCTTCGCCCGCTTGGCCTCCCGTCCGAGTGTTCGCTTTGCCGCTTGTTGGGGCAAGCGGGATGTTTTTATCGGAGGAACGCCTTCCTTTGGATACGCTTCTTCCAACAACCTGCCGCTTCTTCCTGTTGTTTTCGAGAACTTTCCTCCGACTCGACTCGGTCTTCTTTTGCAGAGGATTTCGGTTGGAATCCTGGTCGATGCTCAAAACGACTGAAATCTTTGCGGATTGGGTTGTTCCTTCAATTATTCTGTTTATCGTTCATCTTCCGTCGAATAATTCCCCCCACGAGCTCCGCGTTGCAGCCCGCTGCTCCCTTTGTCCACCTCTTGCTTTCAGACCTCTCCGCCCTGTTCCTCACACGGATTGCCCAAACGATGGCCGAGTGGACGCAAGCGAGCGCAAATCGCAGCTTCGGCGGCACCCAATTCATCTTCAAGTTCAAAAGGTACCGTCCATCTTCCTTACTAGTTCTACTCGCTCGCTTCCAGCTCCGAACTGAAGTGCACGACTTCGCTGGGCGTCTACCTGCCGGACACGAAGAAGGACGAGAAACTCCCGCTCCTCCTCTACCTCTCGGGTTTGTTCTCCCTCCTCGTTCTTCCATTGTGCCCTGCTCTTGAAGGATTGACGTGCACGGAGAAGAACTTCATCGAGAAGGCGGGCGCCCAACGGTTGGCCTCGAAGTTCCGCGTGATCGGTTCGTTCCTCTCTTCTCCGATGGTCCACTCGCTCGTTTGCAGTCGTGAATCCGGACACCTCGCCGCGGGACGTGAACATCCCCGGCGACAAGGAGAGCTCGGACATCGGCGAGGGCGCCGGCTTCTACCTGGACGCCACCGAGGAGAAGTGGGCCGCCCACTACCGCATGTACACCTACATCGTAAAGGAGCTCGTCCCGCTCGTGCAGCAGAAGTTCCCCGTGAACCCGCAGCGACAGTCGATTTTCGGCCATTCGATGGGCGGCATGGGTGAGTTTCTTGTCGATTGAAGCGCGTGTTCACTTGTTTTCAGGCGCTCTGACCATCGGCCTGCGGAATCCCGAGATGTTCCGCTCGATCTCCTCCTTCGCCGCCATCTGCAACCCGATCGAGTCCTCGTGGGGCAAGAAGGCGTTCGGCGCGTACCTGGGCGCCGGCCAGGAGGCCTGGAAGCAGTACGACGCGACGGAGCTCGCGCGCGGCTACTCGGGCCCCAAGCGGCAGGTTCTCGTCGACCAGGGCCTGGCGGACGAGTTCTACGTGAAGGGCGAGCTGAAGCCCGAGAGCTTCGTGGCGGCCAAGAACGAGAACCTGGTGGTGGACTTCCGGAAGCGGGAGAAGTTCGACCACTCCTATTTCTACATCGCCACCTTCCTCGAGGAGCACTTCAACTTCCACACGAACGTGTGGTCCGAGAAGTCGGACTGACTTCTCTCCAGTCCACTTCGTTTTGCTCCGTGAGCAGTTAGGTGCGGAGAGAGGCGATCCATTCGAGGATCTCGCCTCAATTCTGCCTTCTAGTCATTCCCACTTATTTTTACGCGTTCCGCTTCTCTCACAATAGTTCTACGTGTCTCCTTCTCTCTTGTGCATTCGGAATAAACGGTAAATGTTGGACGGTGGAATAAAACGAAGCGAAGGGTTCAAGGAAGAAAGAAGAACGGTTGGAGAAGGAGTGTGCGGATTGTGTTGTGTTTGGTGAATAAACGATTGGATTCTTTTGATCTCGGCTTTGCTTCGGACTCCATTGGGTTGCGCTCAGTATCCCTTTGATTACTTATGTCCATTAATTGTTCCCGTTTGAATCGTGTGTTTAGGACCTCCGACTGCCAACTCCAGCACTTCGCGCGATGACGACCGTCGAAGACGAAGTGGTCCGTTTGAACGAGCAGTGCAAGAAGATGGTCGATGGCGAGCTCACGGTGAGTGCGGGCGGTCGATTGAGGAGAGGAAGCAACGTGTTTGTTTGTTGCAGCTGGACGACGCGGTCGAGGTGATCGACGCGTTGGAGAAGATCGAGGTGACGATCGACGTGCTCACGGTTCGTCCGCTTCTTTGGCCTTTTTGTTCACTTCCTCCATTCAGAAGACGCGCATCGGGATGACGATCAACGACCTGCGCAAGAAGGCGACCGACGAGAAGCTGGCCAAGCGCGCGAAGGCGTTGATCAAAAAGTGGAAGGTTCTGATCGACTCGGCCGCCCTCGGCGACAAGGCGGCCGGCACGGGCGCCAAGCCGAAGCCCGCCGCCAACGGAAAGCCGGAGGCCATCGCCGGCGAGAAGACGAAACGCGAGTCGCCGAAGTCGGACGAGGACGAGCCGCCCACCAAGAAATCATCCAACTCGACGGCCGCCGCCCCGCCCGCCGCCTCCAACTCGAATCACCACTCGTTCACGCGCATCGCGCCCGTCTACGACGAGGTGAGCAAACATCCTTTCCATTTCGGTGAATCGAGGATAATCCGCCGGGTATTTCGAAACATGGACTTTGTTCCCGTCGAATCTCCGTTCTTTCTGTTTGCCCACCGGCTGAAAAGGGCGTGGCGCTTTCGAAATCCCTCGAATTCATCCCTCTTTCCGTGGCCACACCCCCCTCTCACCCGCCTATTTATTGCAGAAGCGAAAGAAGATGATCGAACTGTTGACGAAATCGCTGCGTGACGGCGGCGAGCTCCCGGACGGAACGCAGGACCCTGAGGAAGTCGCCCAGCGCATCGAAGCGGCCCTCCACGAGGAGCACAGCGGCACCACGCAGGACTACTTCGCGGCGGCCCGCTCGCGCGTCTTCAACCTACGCGACAAGAAGAACCCCGGCCTGCGCGAGAACGTCCTCATCGGCGTGGTGTCGCCCAAGAAGTTCGCCCGCATGTCCACCGAAGAGATGGCCTCGGACGAGATGAAGAAGCAGCGCGAGGAGTTCCACAAGGAGGGCATCATGGAGCACCAGATGGCCGTTCAGGAGGGCACCCCCTCGGACATGTTCCGCTGCGGTCGTTGCGGAAAGAACAACTGCACGGTGAGTCCCCTTTCCTTCCCTTCCATTTATTCCTTCGCTCCGTTCAGTACAACCAAATGCAAACCCGCTCGGCGGACGAGCCGATGACCACGTTCGTCTTTTGCCGCACGTGCGGAAATCGCTGGAAGTTCTGCTGAGCGAGCGGGAATCGCCGGGAACCTGAAATCAGTGGTGTGTTCCGTTGTTGCTTGTGTTGCTGGATTGCAGCCCGTTCTTTAAGGAAACATTTGAAGTTATCTCGCCCCACTTGTTGCAGTCTCGTTCGTTCACTCAATGTACCTCCTCTCCTCCCGTCGTTGTCCACTCACTCGCTTCCGTTCGCCGGAGAACGGACGTCGACTTGTTGCCCACCATTTCGTTGAATTCTGCCTTCTTTTCGTATAATCCAATCACGTGAGTAGAGAATCGCCACTCGCTTAAAGACCCCGCTTTTTAATCGATCCTTCTCCCACTTATCGTTTCCAGTTGTTATCCTCCGAATAAACTATCGAAACATAGTGGCTATTTACATTGGAGGGCAGAAATCAGCGGTCAGTTCCGCTTCCTGATTCGCACGGGCACTCCGAGTGTGGGACGGAGGACGATGGAGAACTGGCAGCCGTTCGCGCGCATGTCCAGGTCGGTGGAGAACTCGAAGTTGAAAAGCAGGTGGCAGATCATCGTCTGGATTTCGCGCAGAGCGAACCGTTGGCCTGCAATCCGCGTTCACTTCGAAAAGAAGCAGGAGTGGTGGACGAACCGATGCAATTCCGCGGACCCGCACTAAACGGAACGAAGGCGTTCGGTGCATACTGCTTGCCCTCGTCGAAATTCGAAGGATCGAAGCGCCAATGGTCGGGGAACACGTTCGGGTCGTGGTGCAGGAGGAAGGGCGAGACTTTGACCAATGCGCCTTTCGGCAGTGTGAAGCCGTCCATTTCGACTTCGTTGCGAAGCCGCCGCTCGAACATCGGGACGGGCGCGAACACGCGCATCGACTCCTTGATCACAGCATTCAGATACTTCAGCTCCTTAGCCTTGGGCGTGTGGAAGTCGGCATCCGAGTTGCCGAAGTGCTCAACGATCTCCGCGTGCAGCCGCGATTGGACGTCCGGATGGGTGGCCAAACACCACAACGTCCAACCGATGGCATGACTCGTCGTGTCGTGTCTATCGATCGATGTTGAATAGGGAAGATGCAAAGGGAGGTTACCCAGCGAACATGAAGGTGTCCACTTGCTCGCAGACCTCCTCGGTCGTCAGTTTGCCCTCGGCTTGCAGTTCGAGCAGGAGGTCAAGGAAGTTCAGTTTCTTCTTCTCGATCTGCTGCTCGCCTTCCGACTTCCGAATGGCCATCCGTTCCCGCACGACCTGAATGGACGATCAGTGGAAGACTGACGGGAAGGACGAACCCATTCGGTCATCTGCTTGAGGTTCTTGAGCACGTTCTGCGTCTCCTGTTCATATCCAAGCAGCCGCCAGATCAACGAGAAGTTCATGTAGAAGTAGTTGACACGCCTGAAGATCCCTTCGATCAATCCTTCCCTCCAATCGAACGAACATGTGCGAGAGGTCGGCGAACCGCTCGATCGCCTTCGAGTAGGGCTGGTGCGGGTTGGCCAACGCGTTCAACTCGATGCCCATTGCGGAGTCGGCGATCACGTCCAGAGCGGCGAGTTTGATCGGCTCGAACATGTTCACGACCGTCTTGCCGTCCGCCTTCTCCGCGAGGAACTCCACGAATCGCTGTAATCGGGGGATGAATGAGTGAAAGGAAAGAAGTGCGCACTCGGCAGTGGTAGTCCATTGAGTGTCCTGAAACAGCCGCAATTGTCTGTGGAATGAGGAGAATGCGAACCATATTCCTCCAGCTTGGAGAAGTGGAACGGCGGTGTGAGGAGCTTGCGGCCCTTTTGCCAATGATTGATTTCCGCCGTGACAAGACCTTGCCCCAGCCAGCGGTTGAGGAACGTGTACGAGTCGCCTTTGCTCAGCTCCACATTGCTGTTCAGAATGACCTGAAGAACGGGGGATCGATTGTTTAGGGGATCGACCGCTCACTTTGGCGCTCTCGTTGGTCAACGGGAAGATCGTCAGGCGGGGGCCGAACCACACTTTGATCACGCTGCGGCCTTGAGCCATCGCCTTTCGCGCCTCCTCGAGGAAGAAGGCGGGAAAGTCTGGAACCGGCAATGAACGAACTATTCAGTCTCCCCTCACCGCTCTTCTCCTTGGGCAACTGCCGAACGCAACCGATCAGCCACTCGCTCTTCGGGCCGGGCACGTCCCTCACGAGCCGCCGCTTGTACTGGAGGTCGGCGAGGAAGACGACCAGCCGGCGAAGGAAGTGGACGAAATACACCAACACGACGCCGAGCACGAGTTTGTCCAGCATCTTGATCTGCAAAGGCTAATTGGAGTAAAGGAAAGCGTTGTCCGAACTCTGCTCGATTGAAACGTTCGCTTGAAGTTCACGATCGAAGCGGCAGACGACCACTCACATGGCGAAAGGTTGTTGTAATCAATCAAGCACGAAAATTTCATCGCAACCGCTCATCAACTTGGAGCGAGTTCATTGATTGAAACCATGACCATTGAAATAGTTTGTTCCTTTACACGGACGGAAACAATTTTGATAAGCGGGGCAAGGCCACGAGCATGAAAGGCAACAGGCAGACATAACCACCTGAATCCCACCGATCAAAGGACAATGCCGATTGAAGCGGAACGGTTGGATCACGAGCGAGTGAGCGAACGTGTGAACTCGCGTCCGTTCACTCGCCGTCGAACGGAGCAAACGGTCGCGAGTCGCGCGCGAACAAAATCGGCGACTGTTTGACTGCGGGATTTCGCGGAAACGAGCGCCCGTTCGATTGAATTCGCAGTCGGCAAACAGGCGGAGTGAATGGGCGGGCGACCTTCGAATTCGACCGTTCGCTCGCAGAATCCTCACTCGACACGATTCCTTCCGCCCGTGTGCCTCCAAGGACAACACGTGACGCGCGAAGGCCTCGTTTAATCCAATCAACTTCCTTTTTTTTCCACCGGCTGTTGCAATCGAAAGATCGAACTAATTTGCTGCTGACGAGCATGAACCGAAAGAGGGAAGGTTCAAAAAGAAAGTCCAGAATACGGTGTGTGTTCGTTGTGCTCGTTTTAAACGCGGCTCGTTATCAACAGAAAGTGCGAACTCCCGACATTACACGACCACGACGTCGAGTTTGATCGCCGAAGAAGACGAGCGGCATGATCGCCATTTGTCGATTAACCTTTTGGGTACCAAAGAACAACACCCTCCCACTCGACACAAACGGACACATTGCTCATCGGTTTGTCAAGCAATAAACCGGCATCAAAAAGGTCATCAACGTAAGCGTGTCTGGAAGAAAAGCTGCCCACCTTTCCGGACGCCCGACCCCGGTAGTGCGATGCTTTGAACGGCGAAAAGTAGTGACATTTTGATCAACGACAAGCACGACGCCGCCCGCCTTCATCCTCGTGCTTGCCGCCGCCCGCCCGCCTTCTAATCCGCCCGCTAATCAACAAACGGCGCCCTGCGCACTACGCGTTTCGTGGTTCGTAGTCGATAAGCAGCCGTAATGAGCAAAACGGAATGTAGTTGCCTCGTGTTGTTTGTGACAGTCGTGTCCACTTCCGAGTACACAGAAAAAAAAGCTGTTTATTGGGTAATCACGGGGCGAAGGCGGCCGAACGGCGGCGCGCGTCAACTGCGGGCGCTCGGCGTGGCGGCGGCCGAGCGGCTCAGCGAGCTCTCGTCCTCCATTTGCCTGCAGAAGGGGCGAGTGAGTGGACGGCGGGACGAACCGAAGGGGTCGCGCGGTCACTCGGTTTCTCTCGTCGGCCGCGCCGTCCGCCCTGCAGCTCGGCGGTGATCGGAGCGGGGCGCACTCACCCGCCGCCCTCCTTGTGGTGACTCCCGCTCGCCGGCGGCCGGTCGGAGCGCCGCTTCGAGCAGCAAACGGCCGCCGCGAACAGCGAGCCCACGAGCAGCAGACCGCCGGAGAAGAGCATCTGCAAGCAACGTGTAGTGAATGGGAACTCCCTCCGGCTCGGACTCACCGGGAAGCTCGGCGCAACGACGGGCATCCGACTGCTCGCTGCGGATCGAAAGATGAACAAATGAACGACAGATCTGCGGCTTCGACCAATCGTCTCTCAAACGGCAATTTGCGTAGAGAGCAGCACAAAATTCACTTTTCGGTCTTTTGTTTCGGCCACTCACTCGCAAATCGGTTGATCGAACCGGTGAGTCGCTCGTCGTTGATCGGAGCTCTCGGCTACCAACTGACGTGCGCTCTCTTCTTTCGCCTTCCACAACCCTTCGCCTTCTGCAGATGTCTTCGTGCACGATCAACGCGGACGGCTCGATCGCCGTTCGCTTCAAGATCGACGACTTCCGGGAGCAAATCCCCAACCGCTGGCCGTTCGCCGAGTGGATCAGCCCCTACTTCCCGCTGGGCCCGCAGCTGCACGACTACGTCCTCTGCCTCCGCCTGACGCTCTTCTCGGGCTGGCGACGTGGAGCCGACCGGCGGGCGCGCGTGTGGGTGCGCTTTCTGAACTCCGAGTGGGGCTACGCGCGCCTCCGCACCACGAGCCACCTCGAGGACTCGGCCGGCAACAAACTCGAGCCCAAAAGTGAGCTTTCTGTCCTCTCCGTAATCCGTCGACTTCACTGCAGGTTCGGATGCCCGCTGCGAGTGGAACACGTGGAATGTGGTCGGCGAGTGGCATCTGGCGGCCGTCCACCCGCTCTTCGACTGCTCCGAAGTGTTCTTCTGCCAAACGATCCGCCCGCCGTCGCCCGTGGCCGAGCGCCACCTGCTCGAAGCCCAGCCGCCGACCGTCTTCCGCTGGCCGTTCGGGCGACTCGACTGGCTGCTCGTGCGCTCGGGCACGTGGAAGTCGGCGCGCTTCTGCGTGTGGGGCCTCGGGCAGCTGGAGTTCCACGTGGAGTACACGCGCTGTTTGAACCGACGGAACAGAAACGAGCGGGGGATCCCGCGCCTTCGGATCGCCAACGTGAACCACTCGCCGATCACGCCGCTCGTCCCGTTGATCTTCGGCTTCTGGCTGGAGACCCCGACCGGCGGCCGCTCGTCGCCCGCAAGTGAGTTTTTTCGACCATCCTCGCCCCTCATTCATTCACTTGCAGAGTACACGACCGTGCTGCCCGAACGCTTCGGCCGGTGGAACATGGAAGACGTGATTTGGAACCCGCCGAGCGACGAGGAGCTGCTCGAGTTCGCGGAGGAGGACGCGATCGTCTTCTGCTGCTCCATCGCGCCCTTCAGTTCGGTTCCGGCAGTGCCCGTCCTCGACCCCAACGCCTCCACGCCCGCCTCCGTCCTCCGACGAGGTCACGTGTCCCGCCTCTCCGCCGAAAGCCGTCGAGCAGCCGGGCGGAAATCCGGTGAGCAGCACCGTTTGTGGAGGGAAGGATGATCCTTCGAATTGCAGACAACCGCCCACCACCTGCACTGCCGCCGTCTGATGCTCGCCCTCTTCGAGGAGGGACTTACGGCCGAAGTCGCCCACGCGAAAATCTGCGACCAGCTCGGCCCGAACGCGACGACCATTCGGACGGTCCGCAAGTGGTTCGACCGCTTCCAGTCGGGCGACAAGAACGTCTACGGTGGGCGGAAAAAGGCCGTCCGGGCGGTGAGTTCTGACTGCAAGCTTCTCTCGAAGACCAGATGCATTTTCAGTGACCATTGGAGCGGTTTGGCTGCTTCAACTGATCTCTTTCACACGAATAAATTCAAAGGACGCCTTGTAATCGGCTAAATGACTTGAATGCCCTCCTCCTGTAAACGAACAAGCGGAAAACCTCTGGCAGTTTACTCATTGGAAACAAACGAAAAATCTGAATGGAGCGGTCACTCGATGTTCCTCGTGCTCGCCGTCTGCTGGGTGCTGCTGATCGAAACGACCGCCGTCGAGTGACCCGCACAAACGAAGTCGAGCAGAGTGCGCCGAAAGCGAGGGATCGTGAGCAGAATGACCAGCGGATTGAGCAGAGGTGTAATGCCGATGGTGAGCTTCAGGAAAACTGGCAGGAAATCGAACGGTACGTCGAAGAGCGCAAAGCAGCCGCTCACGCCCATCGGGATCACCAAGCTCGCCAGCGGGATGATCGCTTGGAGCGTCAGGATTCGACTCAATTGCTTCTGAATGCGAATGGTGGCCGGCTGCAGTCGCTGGCGGTCGGCCTTCAGCTCCCGCCGAATGGCCCACTCGCAGCCGCCGATCAGGGCGTACGCGACGAGGATGATCAGCTGGTACTCGACGAAATTCCACAGCATTTTGGAGGTTCGCTGAAAGGAAGACGTGAATGGATTGAAAGAAGTGGTGGACGAACGGTGTCGCCGACGAGATAAGGCGGGAGGTCCTTCATTTCGCTGAACATCGGGTGTTTCCGCAGCTCGGCCGTCAGTTCGGGCGTCGGCCGGAGGTCGTAGGCGAGGGCGGTCGTGAACACGTGGGCGGAAATCCAGCAGACGAAGAGGAGGAAAAAAGGCGGCAAGGTGCCACGAGTTGAAGCGGTTCGAGAAGCAAATGATGTTCGTTCGATTCACGAACTGCAGGCAGACGTTCGCGACCATCAAATACATGAACAGGCCCCACGCCGCCGTTCCCCGTCACCGCCCACACTTCGCTGGCGGGCAGCACGGGGCTCATGAACACAAAGAACTCCAAGGGGCCCACCGAGACGTCCACCTGCAATCTCTCTGAACATCCACGTCCTCTTCCCCTCCTCCTTACAACGTTAGTGGCTGCCGAGATGACGGCAAAGAGCGAATCGATGGCCGTCCCGAACAGCAGCATCGAGCGGTACGTGAGCATCTGCTGGGAGATGCGGAAGAGGCACAACCACACGATGATCCCATTCAGCAGAAGCGAGGAGACGACGATCACCAGGTCGAAGCAGCGGACGAACCCCAGCCAATTCATTCGGTGGACGAAACAGAAATGTTTCTTCTGTCAACAGACACCAGCAATCGACTTTGAGAAACACCTGTTCGCGTGTTATTTCCACCGTTTTCCGGCCATCGTGTTTCCGAATTCCGAATGCGGAAGTTCGCGATTGGTGGTCGCCGAAACGAGCTCAACGGGAATCCAAAATGAACGTCAAAACACAACATAGAACGTTCATTTGCGTGGGCCGTCCAATCGAACGGGTGGGTGGATCAAAAGAGAAGCTGGTCTTACTTGCGAACAAACACTGGGGGCAAAACTTCTCGTCGAAGATCATTTCTAGTCGATAGCCACCGTGCAAGTATCTTATCGCATTTCCACCTTTCTTCGAGCATCTCAATTTACTTCTTTGCGTCTACCAGCCCCGTGTTCATCCGCTCTCTCATGAGCGCGACTGGAAGTCCGCCTAATTGGCGCCTTCGGCCCGGCTCTCTGCTCGGCTGGCCGCTCGTTAGTCCACCTGTTGGCCGTCCGAACGCGTCGCGAGTGCGTTCGGAGTGAATCCGCGAAGCAGGAAGGCCGCGTTCCGCAAAGACGCGCGTGTTCGCCGCTCTTCCTCGCCCCAATTTTATCTCCCGCTCGCTCGTCGTGCAACGGAAAGGAGAGCAGAAAGCGGGAGAACCGCCGCGTGCACTCCCCGCTCGCCCGCACGTGCGCCCCCTTTCTGCCGGTCGATTCGCCCGCTCGCCGTTTGCTGCGGCCGCTCGTGTTTTTGCTCCGGAACGTTGCCGTTTTGCTCGTTTGGCTTCACGTCCCGTTCGCTCCTCCACTCGATTGTTTTGCAAGCGCGAAGAAACACGAGCACACACGCCGAGCTTTCAGCCAAACGCCCGCTCTTCGGTTTTCCCACGTATTTCCCGGACGATGAACCCGCTGGCCGATTAAAAGAGGACGAATTCGAGTGAAAATGCAGGAAACGTATCTCAACCACGTAACGTGAGTTTTCCCTTCGCTTATAGATCGATGTATTTGCGGAAATAAGGGCTATTCAACCGACTAATTTTTAGATTTTTTCCGAATTTCTTCGAATTTCTTGTCAATTCTTCTTACTCGCTTGTTTGCAGCCACCCGCAGCAAATGACGCCCACGATGCTCTCGTCTCCCGGTGGCCGCAACGTCCAACAGTTCGGGGTCGATCAGTACGACTACCAGCAACAACGTGGGTGCTTTCCTTCGAATTTCTTTGATCTGATTCTCGTCGATTCTCAGTTTCCTTCGATTTCAGCCGGTTCCTCCGCGAATTTCCCGTCGGCCGCTCCAAATCGCTTCAGTGGAAGCAATCCGCAAGGTTGTTTTCATTTCGCCATCCTTATTCTTCGGTTTCTTTCAGTCAAGTCGGAGAAATTCGGCGGGCAGATGGGCGGCGGCCGCAAGGCCCAACGAATTCCGCCCTCGGTGAACATGGCCGGCCGGCCGACCAGCGCGGACTCCTGCAACACGATCACGCAGTACCTGATGAACTTCAACGTTGTGAGTTCTTTCGATTGTTTGTGCTTCTTGTGAGGGCGGTGGTGGCTCAACTGGTATGCAGTCGGACTTCCCGTCGGGTTGGCGCTGCATGCTGGTCACCCCCGCCCGCTCGACAAGACCCCGGCGGGGCGTGGTCTGGTCAGTTCCATACTGCGGCCGCTCGGCAGCTCTCCACCGCGGATATCCGCCGAGGTGGAAAAAAACGCTTCTTGTCTGCCCACGCCCCTCCATCTCGATCCTCCGCTTCTTCGTCTCCATGACAACCAGCGGAGATTAGCGGGAAGGCGGAAGAGATGCTCGGTGGGTACAGTGTACGAAGAAGAAGCAATCCACCGATCGGAGTGATGGGGATTGATCGTTCGTGTTTGCAGAGCCCGGAAGAGGAGTTTTCGCGCAAGGCGATTGAGAGTCTGATCAAGAAGCTGAAGGACAAGCGGGAGGAGTTGGACATCTTCATCACCTCGATTGGGACGATGGGGAAGATGTCCGAGGGCTGCATCACAATCCCGCGCACGCTGGACGGCCGCCTTCAAGTGAGTGGCTTCTCTTCGATCAAAAATGAACTCGTTTGTTTGAGGTTGCCGGTCGGAAAGGCTTCCCGCACGTGGTCTACTCGCGCATCTTCCGATGGCCCGACCTGCACAAGAACGAGATCAAACACGCCAACCGCTGCCAACAGGGCTTCGAGTTGAAGAGCGAGAATGTACGTGGCCTCTTGCTTTATTCGTTTGATTTATGTGTTCAGGTCTGCGTGAACCCGTACCACTACGAGCGGGTGACGGGCGGCGGCGTTGGCGTCGCTGGACATCTCCAACCTGAACATCAACGCGCATCCGCTGGGCGACGGCCACCCGACGGCCAGCCGCGGACGACCGCCGGGCGCCTACCACTCGCCGGGCGGTCGAGGCGGCGGCACATGGGCGGCGGGATGCCGCGCCAGCCCCCGTTCATGCAGCAGCAGGGCGGAGGGCCTCCCTTCCGCGACCCCAACGCTCCGTTCAACATCCCACCGCTGAGTGCCGCCCAGTTCAACGGTCCCCCACCCCAAGCGGGCACTCCGATGCAGCGGCCGGCGGAGTACCGCTCGACCGGCACCCCGAACGCCTTTGCGGGAGGCGCCCAACTACCCGCACGCGCCCACCTACACGACCCTCCAGTCCCCTCGACAACAAGCGGGACCCCCCAACGGTACTCCTCTGCTCACCATCCTTTTCTCATTCAAACAAGTATTCAGGACAAACTGGCGGCTTGAAGTCTCCACCCGGAGCCCCGAATCAGCAGCGAACGTCGCCGGGCGCGTTGGGCGCGATGCCGGTCGCCGGTTCGGCCCACTTCCTGCAAAACGCGGCCGCTGGAAACCAGTCGCCGATGAGCAGCGAACGGTCCGCAGGCGGGTGGCTTCCCGCAGCAACAACAGCGGCCCTTCGACTTCCCCGTGCCGCCCTTCTACCCCAACCAACCGCCGCCGCCCGTTCGGCCAGTTTCCTCGCTTCGATCAGCAGCCGCCCCGTTCAAGTCGCCCGTCAATGCGGGCCCCGGCTACCCGCAGCAGTCGGCAGGCGGCAGCTTCCAACAGCCGCCCTTCTACCCGCCGGGCACTCCCCAACAGCCGGTGCCAGGTTCGTCCACCCCTCTCGATTTCAACGTTTCTTATTTGTTGTGTTCAGATGGAGCAGAGCCCCGGCTACTCGCCGCAAATGAGCGGAATGCAGCAGCCGCCGCCCAGCGGCTTCTCGAAGCAGTTCGCCTCGCCGCCGCCCACCCATCCGTCTTCCAAGCCCCCGGCTACCCGCCGATGCCCCAGCCGAAGATGGAGCGGCAGACGTCGACGCCGAGCAGCGGCAATCCGCCAGCCGCCTCCACGCCGGGCGCCACGATCAAAATCGACTTGAACGAGCTGCCCTTCTCGGCGATCGGTGGGCGCTTTCCACTCGTTTCTTTTGCATTCCGCTCGTGAATTCAGGGAACGAAATGTCGCCGTCGTTGGCGTCGCCCACGGCCTCCGATGCCGAGCCCCGGCAGACGGCCGCCGTCGAGACGAACGGCGCGACGGCGGACGAGTTGCACCGCGAGCTGCCGAACGCCAACGACCAGCACGTGCTGGACCTGCCCGGACGGCGAAGAGCCCTTCCAGAATTTCAACTACGTGCACGGAACGGAAGAGTTCCACAAGCCCTACGACGCGCCGCCCATTTCCGAGTTTCCTCGTGAGTTCCCGCCTGTCCTTTCTTTCTTTTATGGTCGTCGTTCAGAACCCGCCTGCTGGCTGTCGATCACGTACGTCGAGTACGCGTCCTCCTGCGGCGACATTTTCTACGCGCCGGCGGACGTCGAGGACATTTTCGTGGACAACGGGATGCGCGCCTCCACGAAGTCGCGCTTCTGTCTGGGCTGGACGGGGAACTTGGAGCGGCGGGCCGAGTCCGAGACCTGCATGTACGTTCCCTCCTTGTTCTTCTTAGATATGGTCGTTCGTTTAGCCAAGAACTCCGACGAGGGCATCCGTTTGACGCGCAAGGGCGAGGGCGACATCTGGCTGACGACGCTTAACGGGCCGATGTTCGTCCAGAGCTGCTACCTGGACGACCGGAACGGAGCGACGAGTGCGCGATCTTCCCCACGAGTTCGATGCGGGAGTTACCGTGAAAGTGGGCAGAAGAGAGGGAAGCTTGTGTGTTCAATTCGTGTCTTCAGATCTTCGACCTCCAGGATTTCTACACGAAAATCCGCCGTTATGTCGAGCAGCAGGAGGCCGAGCCGTCGACTGCCGCTGCCGAGGGCCAACCGCCCGCCGCCTCCGCCGACGCGAACGAAGCGGGCGGCGGCTCCGGACGGGACTCGCCGTTGGTCCCGCAAGAGGACTTCAACGCTTCTTACGAACATCAGGCGAGTTCTTCCCTTTGTGTTCCGTGTTTGAATGGTTTCCTTTCAGTTCCACCGAGCACTCGAAGTGGACGCGCTGCGATCGTTGTACACGCTGAAGATCTCCTTTTTCAACGGCTTCGGCTTCCCGCACTTCAAGCGGGCCGCCAACATCACGGACGTGCCCGCGTGGATCGACGTTCAACCCCAACGGTTCGTTTCCTTCCTTCAACTCACAGTTTGATATCGTCCGTGTCTTCAGGGCGGCCGATTTGCTCGACGAAGTGCTCCGCGAACACGACAACCTGGGCGGCGGCCGGCGAACCTCCGCTCCGCGCGGGAATCGCCGGAGGACCTCCAGCCAATCCTCTTCGGGCCCCACCTCGCCCGACGACGCCGAAGACGACCGAAAGCCCGACGAGAGCGTCCAACCCGACGGCCGAAGACGGCGGATCGTCGGAGCGGACGGAAGCCGCAAGAGGGCCGCCCGAAGGCGCTTCCACGTGATCCACTCGCCACTACTCAATTTTGCTCCTCGGATATTCTGGTGTTCTTCTTATTCCGCTTTTTCTTCTGCTTCCCAAGCATTGTAGCATTGAGTAGATTTGAAGCCAAGAAACCAGTTTAGACTCCATTCGTGTAGTGCGTGTGTTGCATTTCCAATTAGATCCTTTCGTTCCTTGATCGGTAGTTATACGCGTGTACATCCTCCTCTCTCAAATATTCCTTTGATGCCCGTATTTCCTCTAGGTACCTCACTCTTTTCCGTAGACGCCAGTAGTGGAAGAAGAATTCTCGGTATTTTCCGTTGCCCGCCCCCACTCCCCTTTTTCCGCACATCCGAGTGATTAGTTCTTTGATTAACGATCCCCTTGCCTCTTTTAATGGACATTTGTGCGTAATAAACGGTCATTTCTGACCTTCTGTTGGTCTGCGTGATCGGGATGTGGTGCGGCTGACTGATTTCTTTTTCCATGGTAATTTGGTGCAGTGGCTGACGGCTTGTTTCAAAACTCCTTGTCGACTGCCTAACAACAAAGGACCTTATAGTAGAAGGCGAGGACACACAGTGCAGGAACCTCTTGCCGTTTGTGGCCGACAAGCTGGGTTCTTATGGAAAGAAGAGTACAAACAATTAGGCCGCGGTGATGAGGAAAGCAGCAATAATCGTAGTCTCCACTCACTCCGCCCCAAACACTCGTGGCTCGTCAGCGAGCAGCAGAAGTTTGGTTGGGTTCAGTCCATCCGTTTCATTAGTCCCACGTGATCGTTGCTTCGAAGAGTCACTTGGAAATGAACGCGGCCGTGCCCAACCCCGAAAACCCGTTCGTCCACAATCCTTTCTTCTTTTGCGAACATCACGAACCAATCGTTTGCGGACACTTCTTTCGCCTTCGTCCACCGCCTCAACAACATTGTTCCTTGCGGCAGTCGGTGTCCACTAGCCGCTCTGTTGTTTTCCTCCTGATCCTCCGAAGGCTCCCACACATTTGAAGCCCTACTCGAGGATTTTGCTCGTGTGCACAATGGCCGACTCGCTGGTCGTCGCCACGGATCTCTTTTGCCAAGCGGTAAGTTGGCCCTTTCAATTTCCCTTCGACTGTGCGGAAGGTTCAGAGAGTGCGCATCACGTCGGGGCATGCTGCTGTGCATCCTTCCGCGGGACCCGCCTCGGTCCTCTCGTACGAACACCAACGGTGGGCGATGGAGCTTCCAATCGATGGCGGCGATCATTGGGGTGGCGATCCTCCCCGCCGAGTACTTCATTCGGCTTCAGATCATTCAGTGGAGCGAAGGAGAAGAAGGGGCTTCAATCCGAATTGTTTCGATTGCAGAGGCCGCACTCCCGACCTTCGCCAAACAGTCGGCTACTTTTGTTTTCCGCTGGTCTTCCTCGTTTTCGTGGGCATCACCGGCTACTTCGGCTACCTTCCTGCCGACCGCGAGTGGGACTACGGGCCTCACTGGTACCAAGAGCTGCCGATTCCCCACGCTCATCGTCGGGCACACGGTGAGCCCTTTAGACGCTCGCCCTCCACTAACCCTTCTTGCAGCAAAATCCCGTCCTCGTCGTGCACGTGTTGTCGTTGCGGAATAGTGCTGTCCGTTGAGCTACGCCGTGGCCATGTACCTCGGCCGAAAGTCCGTCAGTCGGCTGGCGAAGAAGTCGAACGAGTTGAGTCAGCGAACGCGGCTGTTGCACAAGCAGTTGGCGTGGCAATTGTTGTTGCAGGTGAGTGAAACTCTAGAGTGCGTTCATTTTTTCGTCTCTCCAGTCCATCTCGCACCGCTCCTGTCTGTCGTGCCGATCCTCATTGCCGTGGTGTTTCCTCATTGCGGGCGAGGGCCGCGGGAACCTCGGCGACTACGTCCTCGGCACGATCGGCTGGTGTCCCGTGACCACGATGCTCGGCACGCTGTGGTGCATCAAACCCTTCCGGAAGTACTGCACCGATCGGTTGAATTGTTGCCGCAAGAACGCCCGCGTCCGTCCACTCGTCGAGCGTCGTGGTCGTCAACGCCGCTCCCGCAACGGAGTTCGAGCACAAGAACGTGATCGAAACGGCATTCCGCTCATGGGTTATCAGACTCTGCAATAAACCGCATACTTCCCTGTAGTTTGTTCCCGAAGAAACATTCCGGTTTGCTCAGTACAACTGGTGAAACGAGCAACCTCGTGCTAGGGACTGACGATGAAGTCGGCCTGCAAAAGCACAAACGGCTGCATTGAGCTCGAGAAGAAAGTCACGTCCTGCGCCGTCGAATGGAACGAACAAAGCGTTAAGGGCCCTCCAACTTATCAACGGGCAGCAGGAGACAGTCAATCCTCATTGGTCAGAGGCTGCGTTTGATAGGAGAGTGAACTCGCAGCCAGAAACATGGCAAATGAAAAAATGGGAGAAACCGCCTGTTTGATCAAAACGGAAGAACGTTTCACGTTTTGCCGTCAGTGCAAAAGATCAAGAAAACGCTAATTCGACGTGATCGCCCGCTGTAACAAGCCGGAAGTCTGGCGCCCGTTTATTTCCGCAGTTCCTGCAGGCTCCCAGTGCTTACACGAGACTTTACACCGTTTATTCCTCCTTCCACCCTCGACCGCCTCTAATTGGAAATGCATTCAATTGTTTCTTCACTTTACGCGTCCCAGCTTCTTCTGCAGTGTCCGTTGCCACTCGGTTGTTTTGTTTCCAAACGGCCGAGTTTCTCTGCAAAGCGGCGGGGCGTGACGTCAAATTTCTCGTGGCCCCGAGCGGCCGAGATCGTTCGGCGGTGATAAACGAGGCCGTGGAGTGCAGAAGGAAGAAGAGCGGGAGAGCGCGTGGATTACGCAACATTTTGCTCCCGAATTGATGCGCACGTCATGGAGGGACGGAAGAACGGGAAGATTCTTGACGCGTTCGGCCGAATTCGTGGCTAATTGAGTTCTTTTGTTTTCGAAACGACGAGTGACGTCCCCCGCACGCAAGCGATGATCGAAGGCCCGCCAGTGGACGGGCGGTGCACGCGAACGGAAAGCCGCCCGATCGGCCTTGAACCCCGCATTCAATCGGAGATACCGCCGGCAGATTTCTTTCTGTTGGGTCGATCGCGGGCACTTGCTCTTTCCTACTGCTGCTTCTTCTTCCATTCATCCTCTTCGATCTGCACCAAACGCTCTCTTCTCGCCTGGGGTCTCTGCCCAGAGAAGAAGGTCAATAAACGGGCAAACTAAAGCGGATAAACCAATGGAAGCAAGCAGAAATTAATTCGATTAATCGAACGCATTGTCTGGAGCGTGCATGATTGATTGCGGGAATCAAAGCAACTTTCGATCAAGCAGGCCGTTCGTTCTTCTTCGCCGCCTGCCCGCACTGCCGGCCGCTTGGAGCGGAAGTTCGTGGATTGCGGGCGGCGGAGAAAGCGGCGAGTCGTGTGTTTGACTGCCGCCCGCCGCCGGCCGCTCGTGGACCGCCGGCCGTGTCGCCTTTCCGCTTCTTTTTCGGGCGGTTTTCGCGCCCTTTGGCCCGCTCGCTCGCTCTTCTTCACGTACCGCACGCGTTTTCTTTTCGGTTTTCGTTCTTCTCGCCTCTTTCCGCCCGCCCGACCGACCGGCCGGCGGAGAGCGGCGAGCAGCAAGCGGTCGGAAGAGCGGCGGCCCGCGTGCTCACGCGCCCCGCTCCTCGTTTCAACACACGTCTCCGCCGTTTCGCCCGACCGGCAGACGGGCGGGCGGGTCGCCTCGCCGCTCGCATGCGGGCGTTTCGAACACGAGCCCCCAATTTCCCGTCGCTTTCTGACTGCGGGCCGGGCGTTGATCCGAGCGGCCGGAATGTTTACGCGGCCGCTAATCCACTTACACGCCGCCCATCTGCGATCCGCGGCCTTCGATCCGCCACTCGGAAATCAATTCGTCTAGTTCGTTCAATTGGCCGCTTGATAAGACGGGATTCTTAAAGCGATTTCCGCCTTTCCCGCCGCTCTCCGTTGTGTTCTCCGCTTCGGCCTTCTCGTCGACCATTTTGCTCTTCGCCCTGCCGCCGCCTAATCGATTCGTTTTGCATCCGAACGGCCATTTGCTCCGCTCCGCGTTCTCCCGCCGACCCCAAAGTGCATCCGAGTGCGGCGGGCTGCAAACTCCGCAGACGGCCGCAAATCTCATCGAATTTTGATGCGCGTTCGAATTTTCATGTCCGCCGGCCCCAAACGGGCGCCTCCCTCGCCGCCCGCCGGCTCGGCTGGAATTCACATGAACGGGCGGGAATTCCTGATGGCCGCCGTCTCTTCTTTTGTCTCTCGCTGCAAACCGCTGCATTTTGATCTCCGAATTCGAAAGGCGTCTTTGCGGTGGGTTGAGCTGGACAGCGCCGGACAGGGCCGAGCGACCGGACAGCTGGCCGGACAGCAAAAACTGCTGGGGGCCAAAGGACAGATAAAAGGCGCGCATAGTTGTTGGTACAAAAAAACCAAACAGACCGCAATGTTTTTTTATTGTTCTATGTTTGCAACGCGTGTTTGTAACCCCATGAATAAGTTTTAGAAAAAATTTTCCGCCTTTCCGGTAGGGCAGCGGCTACAGCCAACATAAACCAGTATGACCGTTTAGAATGTAGGATAAACCCTTTAATGAAACTACAAAACCGGTTAAATGGTAAAGGTAAAATAACCAACTTTTCACCGCCATTTGGACAGCGTGCCGGCAGCGCCCCGCCGGAAGCCCCTACTTTGCGGCCGGCGGAGTTTGCTCGTCCTTATCGCCCGCCCGCCCCTCATGATCGGCAGAAGGAGCGGCCGTTTGCTGACGAAGCCGAGGGAAAGGGCGCCATTTTCGTCGATCGATCGATTTCTTTCTGTTCGAAGGAGGAGAGCGCTCTACTCCCATTAGCCTACAGCCTTCGTTTTTTAATCTGCCTAATGTGAGGAAGAGGCGGGATTTTGCAACAGCTCGGCGCCAAGCGGTGCTGTTCACGTGTTTCCCAACCGCTTTTTTGTGGGCGGGGGAGGCGGCGGATTCTCCACTCTCCACTCGGCCATCAAACTCCTCCGAATGGCCTCCTGTCCGCAATTCCCGCGAACACTCCGTTCGAGCGGCCGAATGCCGGCGGTTCGGCGCGACTTCCGCGGCTGGCCAGTCGGCCGCAATAAAACGTCAGATCAGGGAAGCGGGTGGCCTGCCGGGCGGAAATCAAAGCGGACATTCGATCGGATTGCCGCCGCCTGGTTGGTGGCCGCTGGAAGGAGGACGGCGGTGGGTTCTGCAGGGCCAAACGACCCCAAATGTTTCTTTTGGCCCGCGATCCGCACGTTTCTGATCGCCTGAACTGCGGCGACTCTCCTGCTTTCCATCGCGTGACTTCAGATCCCTTCAATGTCCGTAGCGGCTAATCGAAGAAACCCCTCCGAATCGGCGGGATCGGGATCGAAGCGGCTTTTCCGCTCACTCCGCGCGTTTCGGCCCCCGTAATGGGCGCCGTTGGCGAAGAGGCGGGCGGAGCACTCCGTTTGATTAAAGCCGGCCGTTGATCCGCCCGCCAATCCGCCCCGAAATCCATTAGGCCGAAGTGTTGGCTGCTTCCCGCCGCGATGGAAGGGCGAATCGACCCGCGAGAATTCTCCTTCTTTCTGCCCGCTGGCTGTACAATAATCACGTCCACCTGATGCTCGTGGTCGGCGGGCGGGTGTTTGAAGAAGTGTTCACTCGTTTGTGCACACGCCGCGTAGTTTGGAAAACGTCCACGATGTTCGGCGGGAATCCCGCCGCCTAACCCACGCGTCTCGCCGCTCGGCGGTCGGCGGGGAGCGGCGGCGGGCCTCGCAGGTGCACGTTCCCACCGCCGACCGCCCGCCGCCGTCCAATTACCCTTTCGGTCGGCGTGTTTTCGTTACCGTTGCCTTCTTCCTTTCATCGACACTGGCTGATTATCACGCTTCGCTTTATGCTCTCTTCAACTGCGGTCTTCTTCGTTGTTCAACGGTCGAAACGGTCAAACTGGTGGAAATTTCAGCCTTCCGCTCTCATTCACGTGCTTTCCGCGAGTGTTTGCGTGCTCGTGTGTCGGCCGGACGGAAGTGCGGAGGTCGAAAACAAACGAACGCCCGCCGGCCATCCGATCGACTCGCCGAGTGACAACGCTCGTCCTGACGTCGACGGCGATTGTTTCTTCCGATTTGTGGGTTGAATGGCGGTCGTTTTGGGCACACTTCTGTTGCGTGCAACGTCCAGCATTTCTGCTCGCTCGTCCGGGATCTCGCGGCAAATCGGGGAGTGGAATTCGTGACGCTCTTCTTGCCGAACTGGAGGATGTTTACGGCATCTGCCGCGTCTACACGCGGGTCGACTACGTCGAAGACGATTCGTGTCTGCGAGCGGGAGCGGCGGCCTGCAAAACAGAACGAGGGGATGCGCGGGGGAGGTCACGGTTGGCGGCGGCGGAGACAAAGCGGATGAATCATCCCGGATTCCCCGCATTCCCCCTCTTCTCTCGCTTAAAAGAATGCGGTCGAAAGGAGGAGGCGGGCTGCAGTAATCAATCTTCGCTTTCGGTCGACCGTCCGCCAACTTGTTTCTTCGCGCCGATCGGTCCGGTCGAGGCGGGCGGCCTTGAGCTCGCCGCCCTCTTCTCTTTCCTTCCAATCGATTGCGGTCTGCAGGCCGCTTGTTTCGTCGTGAGTGAATGCAACACTCCTGATGTCACTGGCTGCGTAATTGCCACGTCTGCTCGCTCGATCGACGGTCCGGCTTCTTGCAACAAGCGGCGTAATGAGCGTGTGGACGTGAGGTCGCTCCCGCCGCGCTCTTTTGTTGCCGCGATTACCGGCGGGTCAAAATGACGTTCGGCACGGCGGGGATTAACGGCGAGTTCCTGGACTCTCGGAAGACCCACTCCGAGAACCCGCCGGTTGGGCGGCAAGGCGGTGATTACGCAATCATTCATTTGCTGCCCCCACTCCACTCATCGAAAACACGCGGCGTCTCGTGATCGTGGCAAGCAGACGTGTGAGCGAGTCGAGCGGCTCGTAAAACGCGCGTTTACGGGCCGCCAAAATGCAGATGTTCGCGAAGACGCCCACTTGTTGCTCCTCTTCCGCGTGTACGTGACTCCTTCGGGTCGTGGATTTGGCCATTTGGCCGTTCAGCGGGTGGCTTTCTTCCGGCTGCCCCCAATCAAACGTCGAAATGACTTCGCCTTCCGCACGCACACCCTCGGCTTATTGTTAACGACGCCCAATTGGGGCCAAAATGAGCGCGAATCCGGCCGGTCGAGCGGAGCGGATTACGCCGCGTGGCCGTCGGCTTCTCGCCACACGGCGGAACGCGGCCGCGTGTCGAAGCGCGGTGAATGGCGGCGGATGAGTGAGCGGCGAGTGATGAACGCGGGGCCGCGATTAGCGCGAAGAACACGAAACACGCGGACATTCCCGGCCGTCGGTCTTCCTTTTCGGCGTGTTTTCTTTCCACGTGCATTCCGTCGATTGGTGGAGTAGGGGGCCATACGGGCGTCGAACCCCCGCTTCGTGTTTGTTTTGATCCTCGCTTGATTGCCGCCCATAGAAGGCGGCGGGCCGACGAGCATTTCGCGGAACGTCGGCCCGAAATACTCGCGAATGGAAGCGGCTTCTGCTTTCGGCCAATTAGTTCGATTCATGTTCCCGGCGTTCTCGGTCGCCGCCTTCTCCTGCAAGCTTCTTCTTCGGTTGCTCATCGATTGCCGGCGTTTCCGCGGTGCTCTCGAAAGGTGGCGATTGTCATCGAAATTGGCCCGAAATAACCGGGCGGGGGTTCGCGTGCACGACGTTCGTGTCCGCTTTTGGCCGCTTCCCGTCCGCCCGCCCGCCCGCCCGTCTGCACGAACGCGCCGTTTTGTTTGCGGAGCCGCGCTCGGCGGCCAACGTCGGAGTTCGAACTTTTGATTTCAACCCGCGAGTGGGCGTTTGGCGACGATCGAGCGCTCACGCGACGAACCCGGCGCGAGGGCTTTCGTGGACGAAAGTGGAGGCCGCTGCCCCCCTCTGATCGCTCGCCTCTTTCTTCCGCCTTCTGCTAATGGGCCACGAGGGCGCCCAAAGCGGCTTGGCGGGCGGCGGAAGTCGTGGATTAAACTCGAGCCCTCGGCAGGTGGCGGCCACAAAGCGCAATCCACTTCTTTCCGACCAAAAGCCTTCTCCTTGCAGCCATTCCCGCCTTTCCGCCTCCGTTTGATTCATCGTTTCTGCGTGCTCCCATTAATCGAAACGTTCACCGCGCCCGTCCAATTAATCCAAAATATGCTCTCGCCTCCCAAAACAAACCAATTTCTCTTCCCGCCCGCTGGTCGTCAATTTCGCTCCAGCGCCGTCGTGCTCGCCGAAGCGAAAAGCGAATTGATAACCGGCAGAAACGAGCGAGAGGCTTCGGTTTGCTGTCCGCATTCCCGTGGAACGCAACGGTTTGATCACGTTCTCTTCGTCTTTTCGACATCGTTCTCACGTTCTCCGACCTTCACGCGTTTCCCCAACGAACGTGGACGTGGGTAATCCCAACAAAGAGGTTGGCAGGTGGACGGCCCGTTCGACGTGCTATTTTCGCGGAATGTGGCCGCTTGTTTGGGCCCTCTGCGTGCTTTTGGACGTCACAATGCCCGCTTTTGACGTCGAACGAAGCGGTAATTCCATTTCCACGCCAAGAATCGGCCACTCGGCTCGGGCGCTCGTTTGTTTCTCGACTCGCAATTTGTTTCTCTTCGCTCGCGCGCTCATCCTCGTCACTTCGCGTGCTGCTTTTGGTTTGAGGCCCCTGGAAGACGTCAAATGCGTGTTGTTTGGGGAACGTCTTTGTTAAACGAACCGTGAACGCCGCGTAAGGATGCGGCCTGCGCATGTCTCGCTGGACCAATCGACGCGGATTTTACGCGAGAATTTCCGTTTGGTTTGCATTTGAAGTGGAGGGAGGTCGAGCAATTGGATCTTGTTGAAATAACCGAACGGTTTGCTGGCGAGTTGTAGTCGCGCGCCCGCTCCAACCGCCTTTTTGATTCGATTTCTGGCCGCAGCGGGCGAAATGGGGAACACGATTTGTGCCCTTGGTTTCGTTCTTCTCGTCGCTTTCCCCTTTCACGCATTCCCCAATCGAGGCGAGAGTTCGCAACAAACAAGAAGCGGATTTTCGTCCGTTTCGCGGACCAAAAAGCAGAGCGTCTGCAGAGGCCGCAATTATCCGGGCGCTCATCAAAAATTACTTCTTCCTTCGTTCCGCTGCTTCCTTTCGCACATCATCGCGGCCGTCCATTCACTCACGCCAAAAGTTCTCGTCTGCCCCGCTTGCTTGCGGACTTTCGACCCGCGCGTTCAGCACGAAGACGCTTGGCAAACGTCCACGTGCTCTTCACTCGTTCCTTCGTCCGTCGGGTGATCTCCTTCCGCCTCCACAAAGTAGTTGTCCTTGTTCGGCTGGCCGTTCGATCTTCGAATTGCAGGGCGCGAACTGGCCGCTTTCCTTCCTGTTCGCCTTCTGTCAAGCGCTCTCCTCTTCGCAGGACCAAATTGGGACTCCGCACGCGATCTCGTCGACTTTCTTTCCTCTCCGCGACTAATTAGACGCACGATTCGTTGGCGGCCGCCGTGCTCTTTGGCCGCGGCGGTCGGGCGGACGGCAGCTGAAAACCGGGGCGCCCGATTTGCTTCCAATTCGGTCCGCCCGCCCGCCCGCTATCGACCCAAGACGGGCGGGCCGGTTGGTGTTGGGCGTTTGATCCGCACGCACTCGAGCGGGAAAACGGAAGTGCGGGCGCCTTTCGCCGAGTTCCCGCCGCCCTCCAAACCGCCCGCTTCCGGCCGCTCCGAACGGTTTGTGGCTGGATTAATGGAATGTCCCCGCCACCTCTGTTCTTCGGCCACGAACTCCGTTGCGTGGCCGAACGGGATTAATTGGAGGGCTCGGGAGTCGCGCCTTTCTTTCGGTCTGCCCTCGGAACGCGGTCTTCGGCCGGCATTCACGAGCCTCCCGCCCTCCCTCCACCCGCCCGTTCTTCCGATTAATCAGCTCGCTTCTCGCGGACATCCGCCCGCCCGCCTCCACCCTCACGCCAGCGCCGCGCCGTCCATTCGGAACGAGCGGCGGCCGAGCGGAAAGTTTCGGTTTTGCGAAACGCGACCAACAGCGGAGTTCTTTTCGGCCAGTCGACCTTTCGCCTGCTGCTGCTGGGCCGGCCGCTTTTTTTCGGCTAATAGAAGTGGTAAAGACTTGTTGTCTCTTACTCACCGTTCTTCCTGATTTGGTCGTGCTCCTCTCGAGCGATCACCGCACTTCCGCGCTCATCACCCTGCCCCCCAAACAAGGTTTCACGAGCTGCTTGTCCCCCGTTCGATCACCGACAAGTGGCTTCCCGTCTCGGTACTCCGTTCCAACGGAGCGCTGCGGATCGGACCGATTGCAGTGGAGCGACGTGACTCGCGGTTTCTTTCCTCTGATTCGAGCGAATATCGGGGGGATCGGGGCTCCAATTAGACGGCGGAAATGCGGCCGCCTGCCAATTTGCTCCCGCGTTTGTTTCGCGCCCGCACGCCCGGCCGCCCGCATTGTTCGTGGGTGCAGTCGGGCGGACGGGCGGGCGGCCGGTCGGGTTTCGATTTCGCGTGTTCATTCGACGGCCCGCGCCGGCCGCAAGTGCGGGGATTTCGGCCGTTTGCTCGCCCGGCTGCTCGAATGTCCGCCGACTTCTTTCGCTTTCTTCCTTCGAGCGAGCGAGAGGCCGCGCTCCTCCTTCCGCCGATCTCCCCATCGATCCTTCGGGTTGTTTATTCCCGTCCACACCACCCCCAATCGGGGGTCGGGTGTCCACAAACGATGTCTTTTCGGCTAAACGAAATCGGGTCATCGCCCGTTATTTCGCCGCTAGTTTCGAGTCAAATCGATCGGGTCGTCTGTTTATTTCGGGTTGACCCGGAACGACATAAAAAGCGGACGGCAGTCGACGAGGGGAGCTGACCAGTCGACCATGAATCTCGTCCTTACATTCGACCCTTTCCCGATCACTCCTTTCCATGTCGTCATCAGGTTTGCGTGTTGATCTTTGCGAAGATTTCGCGCCTGCCCACTTCGTTGCGGCCCCTCTTCTCTCCTCGGCACCCTCCGCTCCGCCGGTCGGACGGCCCCTCGCTTGTTTGTGCGCGTTAGGCGGTCGGCCGCCCGCCGTTCTTCGCGACGATCGGCCGCAACGCGCCCCGCTCTGCCCTCGATCGGGCCTCTTTCTCACGGGCCGCCCGTCTTTCGGCGGCCCCACCGAACGGCCCGACTCCGCCCCGCCGCCGCTCCCGCTGCAGTCGGCCGCCCGTCCGCCGGACAGTTCGGCAGGCGATCCGCCCGGTCCGCCCGCTCGTTTGGGCAGACGGCCGTGCGGTCGGGCGGGCGGTTTGGGGAATCCGTCGGGCGTGTTTTGGTTTGCGGGCCACTTTTCCGATCGATCGATCAGCGGGAAAGCTTCCTCCTTGTTTAGGCCACTTGCAGTTGGGATGAGGAGGAAGAAGGTTGATGCTGGGGGGGGGAGTTCCAA
Source organism: Aphelenchoides fujianensis (assembly GCA_024699865.1). Lineage (NCBI taxonomy): Eukaryota > Metazoa > Nematoda > Chromadorea > Rhabditida > Aphelenchoididae > Aphelenchoides > Aphelenchoides fujianensis. The sequence goes on along the minus strand of JAMPIO010000138.1, from coordinate 39,734 downwards.
CCGGCGACTTCGGTTGCAGGGCGGGAGGTGGAGGAATTGGAGGCAATTTCCGCGTCCCGTTCGATTCGAACGATTCGTCTTGTGCTCTTGGTTGTTCGCGAGAAACGGGAGCCTCCAATTAGCCGGGCGCGTTGAGCAATCGGCCGCCCGCTCGGTGCACTTTCGCTCGATTGCCCCGTTCGAACGGCCGGCCGCCTAATTTGGGGCGCGAATCAGGGGCGGAGAAGTCAACATGTTGTTGACTCACGCCGCATTACCGCCCGTCTGCCCGCTCGCTGCAGAAAGCGGAAGGAGCGGGTGTTTTCTGCTCCGATCGATTCGGATCAGAAGCTTCTCGAACTCCGTTTTAGGCCACTCGCACTGCCTGGATCTTGGGTGGAAGGGGGCGGCAGTAGGGCAACCGTTCTGTCCACGTGTTCTCCCTATCGCTACCGTTCGTGTTCGCGTTTTCGTGCTCGCTGGAAGCCCCGAATTCTCCAATCATCTCTTCGTCATTTCAGAACGCACTTTGTACTTCACTCACCCTCTCGACCACCCGCTCAACCACTCACGATGCTCGCCGCGATCATGGCCCCCCGAACCCGCAACAGCAACAAGACGGCGAGGACTGGAAGAAGGACCTCAAGCTGCCCCCGCGCGACCTCCGCTTCAAGACCAAGGACGTCACCGAGACCCAAGTGAGTCCTCCGTCCCCTCTTCTCCGATCACTCCCTCCGCTTCAGGGCCTCACGTTCGACCACTTCGGCGTGTCTCCGCAACCTGCTGAAGGGGATCTTCGAGAAGGGCTGGGAGATGCCCTCGCCCATTCAAGAGGCGTCGTTGGAGGCGGCCCTCAGCGGTGAGCCCTCTTCCTGGTGATCTCCATTCATCCATCTCCCGCTTTCAGGCAAGGACATCCTGGCGCGGGCGAAGAACGGGACCGGCAAGACGGGCGCCTACTGCATCCCGTGCATCCAGAAGATCGACCCCGCCGTCAACGCCATCCAAGCGCTCATCATCGTGCCCACGCGCGAGCTGGCGCTCCAGACCTCGCAGATCTGCGTGGAGCTCACGAAACACATGAGCATCAAGGTTCGTTCCTCTCCATCCCGACCATCAAAACACTCACCTAATCCCCCGCCCGTTTGCAGATCATGGTGACCACGGGCGGCACGGACCTGCGCGACGACCTGCTGCGCCTGAACGGCGTGGTGCACCTCGTGATCGCCACGCCGGGTCGCATCCTCGACCTCATGGACAAGGGCGTGGCGCACATGGAGAACTGCAAGATGCTGGTGCTGGACGAGGCGGACAAGCTCCTCTCGCAGGACTTCCAGTCGATGCTGGACCGCCTCGTGGCGCACATGCCGCCCAACCGCCAGATCCTGCTCTACTCGGCCACCTTCCCGCGCACCGTCGCCACCTTCATGGGGAAGCACATGCAGGAGCCGCACGAGATCAACCTCATGGAGGAGTTGACCCTGCTCGGCGTCACGCAGTACTACGCCTTCGTGCAGGAGAAGCAGAAGGTCCACTGCCTGAACACGCTGTTCCGCAAGCTCCAAATCAACCAGGCGATCATCTTCTGCAACTCCACGCAGCGTGTCGAGTTGCTCGCTAAGGTGAGTGCCCTCTTTTCCGCTCGAACGTTCAATAACCCGTCGTTTGTTGCAGAAAATCACCGAGCTCGGCTACTCCTGCTACTACATTCATTCGAAGATGGCCCAACAGCACCGCAACCGCGTGTTCCACGACTTCCGTCAGGGCAACTGCCGCAATCTGGTCTGCTCCGACCTGCTGACGCGCGGCATCGACATCCAGGCCGTCAACGTGGTCATCAATTTCGACTTTCCACGCAACTCAGAAACCTACTTGCATCGCATCGGACGGTAAGTGCGAGGAAGGATGCAGGTGAGTGAGTGCCCTCATTGCAGCTCGGGCCGCTTCGGCCACCTGGGCGTCGCCGTCAACCTCGTCACGTACGACGACCGCCACAACCTGCGCCGCATCGAGACCGAGCTGAAGACGACCATTGAGTCGATCCCGAAGGACGTCGACCCGAAGGTGAGTGGCCGACCGTGTCCTCCGTTCATCCCCTCGCTCCCTCCCGCTTTCAGCTGTACGTCGCCGAGCACCAGATGGTCACCGAGGGCTGAAGTGGACAAGAAACACGCACTCACTCTCCCCCGATTGTTCATTGTGTTCCGCGCTAATAAGCGAATTCGTTGTTAACTCTCTTTTTTATAAACAAACACTTTGTCCACTCCTCCGCGCCCTCTTCGCACTGCACTCGGCGGGGAAGAGAGCGCTCCCGTTTGTAATCGAAGTCTGCCGATCACGAAGCACGTTGTTAGTTAGTAGTTTGCTCTCGACTCGGGGGATTTGTGGGGAACATCCGTCTGTTCCGAGATCCAACACGCACTCCATCAACCGGTCGGTCGGTCGATGCGGGTGTTCGTGGTCGCTTTCGTTCGATCTGCCCCACTCCTCTTCCCGCTCTTTTCGCTCCGATCGGAACGGCGGGCGGCGAGGCGGCCGGAAGTCCGCCGGCGGGTTCGTCGCGGCGGTTCTCCCGGCGGGCGCCGCAAAAGTTCATCCTCGCCGCCACTCCGCGCTTTCCGCTCGATCGCCGTCGCCCGTTTGCTCGTCGCTCTGGAGGTCGGCGGCGGTTTCGGGGGGAATTGGGCGCGAAACGTGCGCTTCCCGAAGGTTGTTTTCCGGAAACAAGTGGGAACACGCCTTCGATCGCCCTCCTGCCGAACGTGGGCCGTCGATCGGCGGTTGTCGGTGACCGGAAACGGCCGTAAAGTTTCGGCCGCCTGCTTACGCACTTCCCCGATTATCAATTACGTTGTCTCGCTGTTCGGGCACGTGATTGAATCGATCTGAACGCCCTCCAGCCTCTTCCAGCACAACGGCCGTCTTCTCGTCGATAAGCGGCGTCGATGAACTTCGGTGTTTGGTCGGCGGGAAGGGGATCGAAAGTGATCGATTGGTTAGATTGCGGGGATTTCACTTCCTTCTCCACTTTTGCGACCTTCGATATATTCCGGCGAGCATTCCTGATCCCCCCGCAGACGAGTGTTTCTCACCGCTTTCCCCGTTTCTCACCCGTTCCGTCGTTCTCGTTTTGCCACACCCGATGCTCGACGTTTCGCGATCGCCGGCGGGCAGACGCGAGAGCACGAGTTGGACGCGAACCGTCCCGCTCGCTCGCCCGCCGGCCTTCTTATCTCTCCTCCAAGGGCCACGTCACGCTGATGGCGGCCACCGCGAAGACCCGAAATTGATTCTCTCGCCTTCGAGCAGCCACTCCCATCCGTCCGTTCTGCCCGCCGTGCACACAACGTTGCCGCGTTCTCTCTTCTTTCGGTCGCGAGTTGTCACAAGCCCTCGGCAGAACTCAAAACTTTGCCCAAATTCGCCGACCTTCTTTCCGAAGGGCAGGTTTCGTTTCGGAGGGTTCATTTGAAGCAGTGATCTACTTTCCCCCCATCTCTGGTAATCAGCAATCACTCCGTTGTGTTCCGCTCACTTCTCTTGCCCGTGACGCAAATTCTCATGCCGATCGATCGGCTCCGCGGCCGTCCCCGAACTTCTTATCGCGTAATCCGAGGGCACACGACGTCACACGCGGGATGGCCGTGTAATTGAGCGATTGCTCGTTGACGTACTTGGCTTTCGGTTTGTTTCGGTCGGCCGACTTCCGTTCGCGTTGAAAATCGTGCCGAATGTCCGTGATTCGCGTCCCCACCACAAAACAACATTGAATCATTGCGGTTTGCAGAAGTCCCGATAAAAGCGGCGATCCAACGCGTCCGCCGGTCACTCGTGTTCAGTTGCGATCGCTCCAGCAGTCTTCCAGCGGACTTCCCCCGATCCCTCGACCGCCCCAGCCGGTCGACCTCCAGCCGAACGAAGAGGCGTGCCCTGAACGAGGGTCCGCCTCGACTCGCGCGTCCAACACGGCCCCGCTACCGCCGTCCTTTCCCAAGCGTCCAAGTGTTGTGGGGGCGGCCGCGTCGAACGGGCGTTCCGCTCCGAGCGCCATGGCGACCCCGCGGAAGTTCAGCGAGAAGATCGCCATCTTGCAGCGAAAAGAACGGGCCGAACAGGACGAGTTCCAGAATGTGATGAGCGAAGGTGGGTGGACGGAGGAGTGCGGGCTGTCGACCTCGTCGCTTTCAGTCCAACAGATCACGGGCAGCGGCGTCTCGCCCCAAACGACGCCCTCGGGCACGCCCTTCGCCTGCAGCCCGACGAACGGCCCGCCCGGACGGATGCCGGGCGGCAGCTCGGTGGTGACCACGCCGTCCGCTGAGTCGCCGATGAGCGGCCTGCTCGGCGACACGCTCATGCCGATGCACCCGCTGGCCGGGATGCCGCCGTACAGCCGGCCGGGCGGCTCGCTGCCCAACGTCCACCAGATGGTGCAGCAGAACCCGCACCACGCGATGCTCAACCAGTTCGCCCAGCACCAGCACAACCCCGCAGCTGCCGCCGCCGCGATGGCCGGCAATCCGTGGTACTGGCACGCGGGCGGCGGGCAGATGCCGAGCGCGAGCGGCGCGGGAGCGGGCGTCGTCCCGCAGACGCATGTGCGCACGCGTTCGCCCGGCTCGGCCACCCACTACCACCCGTACGCGGGCAAATCGCCGTCCACCGGCAGCCACCGAACCGAACGCACGTCCACTTTCGATCAGCAGATGATGGACAACCGCCTCCAGCTGCCCGAGAACTAGTGAGTTCCCTTCTCTTCACTCTCCAAAAAGACGACCGCGTGGCGCAGTGGTTTGTGGGAATGTTTTCTGCTTGAAGGGACAGCCACTGGGCAGGGCGACGTCTTCTCGATGGCGGCCGTCCAATCAATCTTTGGCTAAAAGCGAAGGTCTAACGCTTACCGGAGGTCCGTTGCAGTCGATGCGGGGTCTCCAAATTAAACGGACACACATTTTATCCCTCCACTTCCACCAAACAATCCTTTTTTGCAGCCAACGAGCGAGAAGCGACCCCGCCATTCACATGAACGCGACGAATCCCTGCTACTACAATCAGCCGTTCGCCCAGCCGTTCAACCAGCAACAGCAGCAGTTCTACCAGCAGCCCCAACCGAACTGGGCGCACGTGAACGGGAGCATGATGCCCGGCGCGGGGATGCCCGCCCAGCCGCCCCCACAAACCCCCTACTACGGCGGCGGAGTGCCCGCCTCGACGGCCGCCAACTCGCAGACCGCGCCGAGCAGTGCGGGCAGCAGCGCCTCCAGTGTGCCGATGTCCATGAATTCGCCGCAGCAGTCGACGGCGAACGGCGGCGGCGGGATGGGCGGCTACATGAAGCAGTCGCCGTGCGGTTCGCCCGACATGTCGGTGGTCGGCTCCCTCCCGAACATGCACTCCTCGATGGTCGGCCAGCAGTCGATGATGAACCACCACCAACAATCCCCACAGCATCAACAATCGCCAATGCAGCAACAGCCGCCTTCCTACTACGACTACGACCCGCAAGGCAGCGGGCAGCAGCCCCAGCAGACCTCCCCGCCTCAACTGCACTCCGCGCCGCCCGTCATGAACGTGAAGCAGGAGCCGGGCGCTTACTACCACCACAACGGCGGTTTCGCGCCCAACGGCTACCAGCAGCTGAGCACTCCGCAGGGCTGCGGCCAGGAGAGCAGCCAATCGGCGCCCACGAGTCCGGCCGTCGGCTACGAGCACAAACAGCCGCAGTGGCCGCCCAACCCGCCGATGAATCGCCACTACTCTGCCTCGCCCGACAACACGCCCATTCCGAACATCGTGTTCACGGACGCGGACGGACGCGCCGACTATCCGCAGGACCTCCACAACGACATCGAAAGGATGCGGTTCGAAGTACGTTCTCGCTTTTTTTCCTTCTGTAACCCCCGATTGCTTGCAGGAGGACATCCAAGAGCTGATCCACTCGGAAACGACGAACGAGATCAGTGCGGAGTGCGAGGCGGCGATCCTTCGCTAGCCGTTGGCCGTCGAAGTCCACTTCTTCTTTCTTTGTTGATTTCTCCACAACAAACAGAAACCTCGATTCTTCCCGTCTTCACTCAATCCCCTCCAATCGTTTCACAAATCACGCGCCGCCTCTCGGTTGTTGTACAGCACGCAACCCTCCGTTCGAACACAAGCCCTCCCTCGTTTCTCCGCCCTCAACTGTTGCCCGGGTACTCCGTTTTTTATTCCCCCCCCTCCCAATCGGCCACAAGCAGGCGCCACAGCCGGCATTTCTCTCTCTCGAATCTTCTTCCGTTCGGTTGGCCCACTTATCGCCCCTCTTCGTCCTCAATGGCCTCACTTATTTCTCTTGGGTCTCAGAAGGAGGAAGTCGCTTCTCGTCGACCGGAAGCCACCAGCCGACTTCTTCCTTCTCCTCCCCTCCGCCGCCTCCCCGTCGGCTCTCTTCACTCACTTGCCTTCGTGAACTAAACGCCGTTGATGGGCGAAGGAATCATCTTTTTATTTATCCCTCTTGTTCTTCCGGCCAGCATTATCAACAACCAATGAGACCGCGTGTTCCTCCTCAGTGTTTCCTCGTGTACTCGGACGTCCCCCGTCTACCGCCCGCCCGACTCCTCACTCGTCTTCCGTTCGTTTCTCCCGTGTTGTTCGAATAAACAAAACTTTTATTGCCAGTTCCCCGATTTCTCTTCCGTTCACACAATAAATATTCGAGGTTACAGTTGGAGTCAGAGCCTGATCGCACGTGTTGAATTGAAGGGTGATCTGAACGAGGAAACACCAGGACTGCGGATCTCAACGACAGACGATGACCTTCGAGCCTCTTCCATTCGAGAAACCCAACCGCAGATCGCTGCTCATTGCGGAAAGAAACGAGCGCGCGCCATCCGGAAACCGCACATTTCACCGGTCGGCGGATTCGCGACAAACGCTAGAGTGAGCGCGTGCTTGGGCCCTGTGGCATTTCGTCGCCGCCAGTGAGGGCCACCGAGTCGAATCCCGCGCGGCACCATGGATTCTTTTTGCCAAACCGACGGCGGATTCGGATTCTGCGTAATCGGTTTGATCAGAAAATCGTCTTTCATGCCGCAAACCGACGCAAAATAGCGGAGGAATGCGGCGCCGAAAATTGGGATGGTTTGGTACCTAAGAAACGTAATAACGTGTCCAAAAATGGTCCAAATCTGATGGTTGATGGCGCAAAAGCAAGACGAAAGTGCGTAGAAAAGCGTGGAGTTGGGGGTTTCCTAAAAATTGACGACCAACCGAGCAGCAGCCCGAGAAACACGGAAAACGAGCAAAAAGTCAAAACGCAGCCTTTGGCATGTAATAACTCGATCAAAAATGATTGAAATCGCTTGGTTTATAGCTTGTTGGAAAGAGAAAGAAATGTAGAATAGCGTGGAGTTGGGAATTTCCTTTTAATTGATGGGCAGCCGAGCAGCACACCGAACAATGCGTCAAGCCGGCGTGAAAAACCCGACCTTTGGACTTGCGGCCACCTGAAAGCGGGCAAAACCGCCGATTTAGATGCCACTCGCGAGCCGCCTGGTAGAATCCACCCCGCTCTTTCGATTGCGGCCGGTTGCAGCGCGCGCCGAAATGATCCTAGGCCACTGCGCCGGCCAAAAGACCATGGTGTTCGACCAGCGGGCGGCCTACCGTACCCCCTCCGCCGCCGCTCATTCGCGTTTTTTGCACGGGGGCGCGTCGAGCGGTGAAATGTGCAGATTTTCCACGGCGACCGGATGGCGTGTGACCGATCGGCCGCTCATGGGGTTCTTGGATCGCGTCCCGTCCTTGTCGCAACGTTGGTGGGTGGTGGCCGTGTGGGCGGCGGTCGGGTGGCTGGCCGTCTGCTTTCTGCTGTTCGGCCGCTCCACGATTCGGAGGCCCCACGTGGACGAGCGTTTGTTCTTCGGCCAGTGAGTTCTTTCGGGCTTCCGTCCACTCGCCGCTTGCAGGCCGGGCGCGAACCAGTCGGCGGTGGGCGTGGAGCGCGGCTGGGGGAACGCGTCGACGGCCGCCGTCCTCGCGCTGCTCCTCGACGGGCTCCGCTTCGACGGCGGCGGCGGCGCGGGCGGCGGCGGCGGGGCGACGCGGACGGGCGGCCGACAGGCGGAGGTGGACGCGCAGTTCGCCGCCAATCAGTTCAACGTGGTCGCCTCCGAGCTCGTGGACGTGAACCGCGAGCTGCCCGACGTCCGCTCCAGCGCGTGAGTTCTCCCCCCTCCTCCCGCACTCCCGCCTTCCAGCTGCGTGGCGGCGGCGGAGAAGTTCGCGGTCGACCGCCTGCCGCGCGCCTCCGTCGTGATCGTCCTGCACAACGAGGCCCGCTCGACGCTCCTCCGCACGCTGCACTCCGTGATGAACCGGACGCCCCGCCGGCTGCTCGCGGAGATCCTGCTGGTGGACGACGCGTCGGAGCGCGGTGAGCGGCCGCCTTCCCGCCCTCCGTTCACTCTCTTGCAGATTTCCTGAAGGCGCCACTCGACGCGTACGCCGCCCACCTGCCGGTGCCCGTCCGCGTGCTGCACGTGGCCGAGCGGTCGGGGAATCGTCCACGCGCGCCTGGTGGGCGCGGAGGCGGCGAACGGGCAGGTTCGTCCACTACTCCCCCGTCCGATATCGCTTTTCTGCAGGTGCTCGTGTTCCTGGACGCGCACGTCGAGGTGACCGCCGGCTGGCTGGAGCCGCTGCTCGCGCGCGTGGCGGCCGACCGGCGGGCGGTCGTCTCGCCGGCCATCGACTCGATCTCGCTGGACGACTTCGCGTACGCGCGGACGGGCGACGAGCAGTTCGGCGGCTTCGGGGCGGACCTCCAGTTCCGCTGGATCGCCGTGCCGCCGCGCGAACTCCAGCGACGCGCCGCCGACCCGACCGCCGCGTGGAGGACGCCGACGATCGCGGGCGGCCTGTTCGCCATCGAGCGCGCCTTCTTCCACGAGCTGGGCGCCTACGACCGCGGCATGAAGTTCTGGGGCGGCGAGAACCTGGAGCTCTCGTTTCGGGTGGGTCGCCCCGTCCGCCGCCCACCGCCCGCTTGCAGACGTGGCAGTGCGGCGGGCGGCTGGAGATCGACTCGTGCTCGCGGGTGGGCCACATGTTCCGCCGCCTGTCGCCCCACTCGTTCGGGCCCGAGGGCGCCGGCGTGGTCGTGCGGCGCAACAAGAAGCGAACGGCCCTGGTGTGGATGGACGGCTTCGCGTACCTCTACTTCGCGCGGAACGAGGTGTTCACTCAATCTATTCATCTTGATGCTCACCATCTTCTTTGCAGCTTCGGTGAACGTCGATGCGGGCGACCTGCAAGAACGCGCCCGCCTCCGCCGCGCCCTCAAGTGCCGCGCCTTCGGCTGGTACCTGGACCACGTGTACCCGGAGGCGCCCTTTGCGTCCCGCTTCAAGGTCGTGGGCTTGATTTGGCTGCTTCCTACAGCCTACGATCTTCGTCTGACCTTTTCGGATGACGAAGGCGCCCGAGTGGAGAAGTGCAGGCTAGCAGGCGGCAATCAGGTGAGCTCTCTCGTTGGCTTTTCATTCACTCTTTTGCTTGTTTAGAATGGGCTCTTGACGAAAGACGGCCAAGTGCGCAACGACTTCCACTGCCTGAAGGTCGCCCGACGGTTGACGTCACCGTGGCGCTACTCGCTGTTCTCCGAAGAGTGCCTGAACGCGCCCGCTCTCCGCCACCGCTTCGAATGGGATTTCCTAGTTTACGGGTCCGTGATCAAGAGTCTCAACAGCGGACAGTGTTTGTACGCGAACGGCACGGCCGTCCAGCTGATGGATTGCCAGCAGACGGCAAACGACACGAATAGCCGGTGGAACGTTCGGGCCTTTGAATGGCACATCGGGAACTAGTGATTTTTTGTTCAATAAACATTGTATTTTCTCGCTAGCTCGCCTGGTTCGGCTCTTCACATTGTACGGGAAAAACCGAAGGTCGCTGGACTTGAGCGCCTCGGCGATGCGCCATGTTCAACCTGGAACACAAACTCTTGATTCCCGGCAAAGGTCTTCCCTGCTGATCCAAAGCCCGAAATGGAAATCCGCGCGTGGATTCCACCCGCCGATGAGCGAACGATCCAGGATTTCGAAACGCCCATTACGTTCGCACGTTCCTGTTTTTCTACTGCCTTACAACCGAAAGTCTTCTTCTAATCAGGACGCTCAACTAATAAGTAATTTCTTTATTTGTCAATAAACAAAAGGGGACTCATCAGACACTAATGACCACAAAAACACACTCAAAAAGAGGCTATCCTGGGGCTGCGTACGCCACCGCACACAAGTAAACGCCAAGCGGAATTTCAGAGTCTTCTTGGGATAGCCAAAAAACAGTCCAATTACACCAGCGGAAGCCAGAGACGTCAGTGCAAGGAACTTTACCGGAAAATATCACGACTGGGATTCCCGAAGGACCGAGAGAAGGGGCCAAAATAAAAGAATTGCATCACAAAGTACCAGAGGTATTGTTTGATGAAACCCTCATCGTCGAAACCAGTTGGTAGGGCTGAGCTCGAAGTAGCGACGAACGGAACGGCCGAGCAGCAAGAACAGCGGAAGGAGAACGGCCAGGCCGGCCGTGATGCCGAAGGCCGCTCCAGCGTCTTCCATCGCCGACAAGGAGCTGAAAGAGTTAACGATAAATTACTGCGCTTTAAAAGGTGCCTACTTGTTAGTCGAGCGGAAACCTCCTTTTCCTCCTTCGGGTACGCCCACCGCTCGCCGCCGTTCATCCACGAATCCGAGCGATTCTTGTCGAAAGCCGAGTGCGGATCCAGTAGCGGCCGTTGGGTTGAATTGTCCGGTCGATCTCCGCGCAGTCGACAAGTCCTTGAAGTCGGGATCGAAGCGAAGCAGCCGTTCGACCGGGGAGCGTGCGTGGGCTCCAAGACATGGGCTGCTTGTAGGTCTGCAGGAGCTGGCATTCGGTGTGGTCCGGTAGGCAGTGCACTTCTTTCGGCCAGTCGTCGTCGAAGAGAAGAGTGAACGGGACGAGCTGCAACACCAGAAAACAATAGATCATTCGTTGTTCCTGTCGACTTGCCCAATTGCTGACGACGACCTTGTAGTTGCCGCCTTCCTCGACTTCCTTCCCCGCATCGACCGGCTCGTTCGTTCGCCGGTCGACCACCGACTCGATTTGGAGGTCGACTGCCCGAAGTTCCTCCGCTTCGGCCTGCAGCTGCTGGACGGCCGCCCGGATGGTCGAGCCGACCGGGCACGACGACCACCCGGCTGATTCGCGCCGTCTTGCGTTCGAAGTGCGGCTTGGGGTCGACCACGTGCAGGAGGACCTGAACGGAGGAATATAGAGCGCTTTCATTCATTGAACGTTGATTACTCTGTCGTGTTAGTCCTCCGCTTCTTTCGGCTCAATCGGCGTGTTCTTCCCGTCTTCGGACGCGCACCACTCGAAGTCGCTTGCCGTTTGGCGATTCTTCCATTTCGCGCACTAAAAACGGTCAATAACCCTAGTCTGACGCGAAAAATGCGCATTTGCTGGCAGGAATCAAACAGCCAATATTTGACTTGACACGGTTAAAACGGAATCAAATTGCAGATTAACTGAAATAGAAGCCGGCATTTGGGGCAAAAAGCACGTGCACGTGACGCTGCAGCAGAAAAAGAGCGGACGAAGGTTCAAGAGAAAGCGGCTTGCCCCCCCGCAAATGCCGAGCGGCCCCTTGCGGGTGGTCGGGCGAAAGCGCTGGACGTCGCGGTCAACCGAGCGGGTGGACACTCGAGTGGAGGGAGCGCGCGGGAGAAAACTGGCCACAAGGCGTCGAGCGAAAGCCGGCCAAAACGCACTTTTTCTTGCTTGCTCACAAAAGGAGACGAATAGGCGAACGAAGAGGATAATTGCTTGTTCGTGCGATCACTTTTTACTAAAAAGGCAAACAAATGCCAAGCGAGCAGAGCGGTCAGCTGCTCGGCCCAACTGAAAGTGGCACATGATCACTCCCGGCCGCACGCTCGGAGGTCATTCGGCGGAGTGGACCGCCACTTTCATTCCGCTTACCCTCACTTCTGCCGCTGCCGCATTCCGTCCAGTTTCTTCCTGCCGCCCAGAATGACGGACCCAATCGAAGCTCCGATCGAGAGGACGAGGTACTTTTCTTTCACATCCCTCTGGACCCTCAATCCGTTTTTTCAGTTCGTCGCCTACCTGACCACTCACTACGGTTTGAAGAAGAAGGTGGAAGAGCGGAAAGTAATGAAGTGGGACAAAGGAGATGCGGATCGCCGAGCTGTTCGACTTGTTCTCGGTCGAGGAATCCGCGGTGCGAGCGTTGGGAGCTGGCCGCCGCAAAGGCCGAGATCCCGTTCGATCGCTGGGTGGAGAAAGGCGGCGTCTATGCGGTCGAAGTGAAGACCGTGAGTCCGCAACGGGCGGCCCTCAGTTCGTTGCAGGTCATCCGGATCTCCGTGAAGCTGTACGACGAGGAGTTCGAGCAAGTGGAGATGCTGAAGGGCTCCGCGGTGTGGGACCTGATGGAACTCTACCAGCGGCTTTATCCGGGCTCCGTTTCCGTCTGGCACCCGATCAAAGGCTTCGTTCGGTTCCCGCTGAGTCGAGGCAGAAAATCCAGCCGGGCGCCTCGTATTGGATCAAAACGGCCGACTACGGCTGGAACCGCCGCGAAAACCGCGTCATGGATGCGCTCTGCCGACTGGCTTTCGAAGCTGCCGTGGGCGAAGAAGGAGACGGATGTCGAGGGACAAACGGAGAAGAAGTGAGTTCTCTTCACAACCACTCCTCCTCCATCGCCTCTCTTCAGGCGGCAGCACCCGAATCGCCGTTCGCGTTGCCTCTTCCACTACCTCGTGGCGTTCTTCTGCATGGCTCTGATCGTTGCGTTGTGTCTCGTGATCGCCCTGACATTCGACGGAGATTCCAACCAGAACGAAGCGCTGCTCGCCAATCAAACGACCGTCCACGCCGACAACCGGACGGAAATCGAGCGGGTGATGGGGAAACTCGAGAAGATCGACGAACGGCAGGCGGAGTTCGCGCGATTGCAAACGCAGCAGTCGAAATGGGTGAGGTTTGCTTTTATGTGGACCTTCTTCATCTTTATGGGCGCGTTTTATCTCTGCTCCAGGTGCTACGGGCAAATGGCCGGCGAGTGGCTGTGGCGTGCCGTCTACTCGAAAATTCCCTCCTTTCGTCTGATCCTCTGTTGTCGCTCTACCTCCCTTTCTGCAATTTGGAACAGCGGAAGACGTCCTTTAGTTCACGTCATACTGGACTCCGCCTATTTCGTACAGCCTCTGCTCGAATTTCCGTTCTTTTGTTCAATAAATAAGTTTCTTCGATTCGACAAGTGCAACCCGCAACGATGACCAAAAAGAAGCCAGTAGGTAACCGCTTCTCATGGCAGCTACAACACGAATGCCCGGTGAATTCGAAACAGGAGAACGTCGGCTATTCCTCCAACAGGGACCGCGCGTGTTCGTGGCATTGTGTTGCTCTTGCCGATCGCTTCCTTTCGGACGTCCGCGAGCTTCCCCCGCCGTTTTTCGTCCGGCCGGCGAACGCGACCGTCTGTCCGCCCTCTCGCCCCGCTTTCTCGCCGCCGTCTGCGGGCGCGGCCGGACGGAAATTCCGCTCGATCGCGGTCAATTGATTTTATTTCTTTCCTGGGATTCCTTTGTTTAGACGGCGAGGATGAGCGCGTGGGACGACGCCGCGTTCTACTCGCTTCCCGCCGAGCAGCGAGCGAAAGCGGCTGCCGTGCGCGGTCGAGTGCTGCGGGAAGTGGCCAGCGGAAAGGTCGGTCCACTCGTCTCCTCCCTTCCTCCTCTTCTTTCAGCTGTTCTGCACGACTTGCGGCGTGGAGTGCCCGAACCGGCAAGAGCTGGAGGCGCACGGCGCCGCCCACGGACAGGCGGGGCTGCCGGCCGTCTGCGCGATCTGCGGCCTCCGCTTCGAGGACTGCAAGAAGCGGAACGTCCACGAGCACAACCTGCACAATTTCCACCGGTCCGGAGCCGATCGGGAGAAGAACGGCGCCGTCTCGGTTGCGAAGGTCGGTTCGCTCCTCTCGCTTGCTTCCTCTCCCGATTGCAGGGCCAACTGGCGGCCGTCGAAAACGTGGGCTTTCTGTTCGGCTCGATTCAAGCGACGGCCGCTCCGTCTTCCTCCTGCAGCTTCTCGACGGCCGCCACAGCGCGGGAAATCGAGGAGAAGATGTTCCGCTCCACGGGCGTCCAGTCGGCGGTAATCTCCTGCTCATCTCCTGCACGTTTACCCCACGCATTCCTCCTGCTTCCAGTTCGCGTGTTACGTGTGCCACCTCCGCTTTCTGCACGTGTGCCATCGACGGGGCCACGAGGTGAACCACGAGAAGGGCGCCGAGTTCAAGTGCTCCGTCTGCCAGCAGCTGGCGATGAGCGCGGAGCTCCGCAACGGGCACGAGGCGCTCGCCCACGCGTGCGAACGACCGCCGGGGACGCGCCACTGGAAGGAGGCCGTCAGGATCCCGAAAATGAGTTCTCTTTGTTCTCTTTCCACCTACTCGGCGTGCAGGAGCTCCACTCCGAACTGCTCTCCGTCGGGATGAACTTCGCGGCGATCCAAGAGCGCGCGAGCAGCCCGCCGGTCCACTCGGCCGTCCGCCTGCTGGAGCGGACGGAGCGCGACGCGCTCGAGCGGCCGGCCGCCCTCATCGAGCGGATTTGGGCGCGCTTCATCACCGCCCCGCCCGCCGTCCTCTTCTTCGACCACCAGGAGGTGAGCTCGAGGGAGCACTCCTGCCTGATCGCCCTCCTTTCAGTTCGTCCCGTCGTGCGGCGAGCTCCCGCTCTTCCGCTGGGCCGCCGACCCCCGCTGCAAACTCCTGCTGCTCCGCTCGGCGACCGTCGAGTGGCGGCAGGAACCGCGCGCCCTGGAGAACTTCGTCTTCCTCCGCCTCCCGCTCGCCGCCTCGTTCGTCCTCTGCTTCTGCAAGGTGAGCGGCGCCCGGCTGGCCGCCCGCCTCGTCGCGCCCGCCGCCAACTGCCGCTCCTTCGGCGAGCTGATGGAAGCCGTGGCCGCGAGCGGGGAGTCCGCGATCGTCGTCGCCCGCCCGGAAGAACGTGAGGGGAGCGGTCAGGAGTTCGTCCTTTCAATCTTCCATTGCAGGCTCCGCGATCCGCCACCTTGACACTGGGGACTTTGTTGTGCTCTGAACTCGCTCTTCTCATTCGATCATTTCCGTTAATAAATCGTTGTTTCTTTCGAATGCAATGGACGACGCAATCACCCGACTGGGCGCTCGCTCGAGCCGACCGGCGAGCTCATTTGTTTTCCGCAGTCGGTCGAGAGCGGCAGTCCCGAATGGATCGCCAGAAGCCGTCGGCCGGGGCGAGTTCGCGGCAGGTGACGCGCAGCGAGCGGACGTCGTGAGTTCCGCCGCCTTCCCGCCCTCACCGCCCGCCTGCAGGACGACGACCGCCTCGAACCGCTCGTCCGCCCGCAACGACGAGCGCAGCGGCGGCGCCCACTCGCCGCTGGCCGGCCCGCAGCGGAGCGGCTTCAAGAAGCTGTTCATGAAGCTGGGCGAGCGAGTGGGCGCCGTGGAGCGCACCGAGTACTCCGCCCACTTCCTGAACGCCTGCCGCGAGCTGGACCAGTACAAGGTGAGTGCCCGCCCGTCCCGCTCACTCCTCGCCGGCTGCAGGTGGTGCTCGAGGACGTGGCCCAGAAGCTGTGCGTCCTGCTCCAGCCGAACCCGAAGCACGTGCCGCAGCCGGTGGGCGCGATGCACGTGGAGTACGCGGAGGGGCGCAACCCCTTCGATCTGCTCCAGGGCGCGCTGCACAAAGCAGCCGGCCACTTGGACGAGGCCCCGCTCCAGCAGCACGCCGAGGTGGCCAAGCGGCACGCGGGCGCGCTGAAGGACTTCCAGCGCAAGGGCCGCCGCGCCCTCCACCAAATCCGCACCTTCCTCAACGTGGATTATGACGCCATCGCGGAGCAGCGGCGCCGTGAGTTCGCGGTTGTCTCTCCTATCTCATCGCTCATCGTCGCTCGTTGCAGTGCTGAACCGCGCCCGCCAGGACATGGACTACGCGCGCCACGAGCTGCGCAACGCCAAGAGCGCCGAGTCGATCCGCGCGCGCAATTCCGTCTACGAGAACGCGCAGCACGCCTTCGACGTGCAGCTGCAGAAGGCGAGTGGACGGACACTGCCCCTTCACTCGAAGGATTGCAGGTGATCGGCCTGCTGGACGGCGCGCTGCAGCAACGCGAGAAGCACGCGCTCGAGGTGATCGCCTTCTACAACACCCACCGCAAGTTCCACAAAGTCTGCCTCGGAGACGACGTCCCCGCCGCTGCCAATGAGTGATGTCTGTTGTTTGTTTCGAGAAATAAAGATGAAGTGATTGCTTGACGAGGACGGGGTGGGGAATGCTTTTGCTCAAAAATCAAGCGGTGCTTCCTATGTTTTGGTCAGCGGGAGTGACTGGAAGCAATCCGTGCCGCCGACTGTTCCCAAGAGACGTGTTCAATCCACCAAGCGACAGGATTCCGCTTGCCGTCGCTGAGGAACAAACGGGACCGTGGAAAGAGAGAATCTTCCCCTCCCGCCCTTCAAATTTCGTGTTACGACGCGGCAAGCGGACGAATGCTGCCAATCGCTCGTCGCTTTTGCCCGCGGCTGCTAAGAAACTCGCGCGATGAATTTGGGGCGTCCGCGGGCCGGCGATCCCGCTCGTTTACTTTGATTACGAACACGCAGCCCCTCTCGTTTGCAGCTGCGAATGGCCGCCCTTATCGAGTAGTGGGGAAAGGTCGCACGGCCGGCGGTCCTTCTGCTACGCGTCGAGGACCCGCGCGGGTGGCTGCAGCGGCCGTCCGTCGACCTTGCCGACTGCCGACCGGCGTCTTTTGGTCGGCCGGTTTGGACGGCCGCAGTCTTACTCTTCGTCGTTTCAGACCTCCGCTTCCACGAGTACGCCGCCCGATCGGCAACTTCTGCTCGCTTGAAAGACGAGTTGAAGTCGGAGGAAAAAGCAGTCGGCGCTGATCGAAGGAGTCTGTCGGGTGTTCGAAAAAGCGGAGGGGGGCAATGGAATGCGTTGGACTTGTGCTTGCTCCGCTCTCACCGCTCGCCGCTTTCGATTGCGCACTGCCCTCCGTTTGGCTCGTTTGCGGCCGGCCCGAATGCGAGCCGCCGCCGATCTCCGCTCCAAATTCGAATTGCGGTCGGTCGGAGGGGGACGCGCGAGTCGAGCGGCGAGTCCAAAGGAAAGCGGTCGCTCGCGCGCGCGATTCGAAAGGGAAGACGCGGGCGAAGGGGGTTTTCGCTCATTTTTCTGGTCGTCTACGAGGTTTCTCCAACTGCCGAAAGTTCGTGCCGCTTCTCATCGGGCTGCCGTTCTTGCGTTCACTCCCATGCCACAACGACGCTCGCAAGATGACTTTTGCCGGAGCGACCGTCGATTTTTTATCAACTCAGAAGAATTCCAGACACGCGCGCGCTCGTCCGTAGCGATTCGAATAATCGTCCTCCTTTCATCGCTTCTTTTCAGTCGGAATGTCCGCCAGTGCAACGGGGCGCTATTTGGCTTGCGAGACGGAAGACTCCCGCCCTTCGGCTTCACCGATCGCTCGGCCGCCGCAAGCTCAACGGTCGACCGCCCGCAACGTTCTCGACGCTCCACGAACGGTCTCGCCGTCTGCGCGATCTGCGGCTCGTCGTTCGAGTCTGCCGACTTGCGGGTGACGCACGAGGACGACCTCCACGACTTCCCTCCGCTACGAATGGGACGTGCAGAAGCCGGGCGTCGTGCGGATCACACGGGTGAGTGCAGACTGCATTTAACTCACTTATTCGCTTGTTTCAGCAACAACTCGAAACTCTGACCAGCTTCGATGCAACGCTCGAGGACGTGCAGCAGATGGCGGCCGCTTCGAGCCGCCGACCGGCCGACCAGCCAGACGCGACAGTCGAGGACATCCGCGAAGCCGTCTGGCGACAAACGGCCGTGAGTCGCTCTTCCTGTTCGTCCCCATCCGACCGTTTACGTGTTCAGGAAGCCGCATTCCCGCATCGAGTGTTCCCTTGCGACCGCTGCGGGCTGAAGCGGTCGAGCGAGGAGGGCCTCACCGAACACGCCGCTCTCCACTCGGCCGTTGGGTTTTGCTGCTCGTGCTGCGGACTGCGATTCTCGCAAGCAGACGACCGAAATGCCCACGAGAAGATGCTGCACTGCTTCGAGCGGCAGGCGGAAGATCGCGGGCTTGACGGAGTCCATTCGGTTGACTGCGGTTCTTTTCGTACTCATCTGCCATTGGTTTGATTTAGGAACAACTGGACGCATCGGGGGTGTTCGCAAGAATTTCGAGCAAGTCCAGCGGGAAGCGATCGTGAGTGCGCTCGTCCATTGCTCTCTTTACGGTCGTTCCAGAATCCGTGGGAGTTTCGTGCCAGCCGGTTCTCCAGGGGCGATGTCGTGGACGACCGGCCGCTCCAACTCGGCGAGGAAGAACTCGGAGGACTCAACGGGCCGCCTGCAACCGCCACGTTCTCCAGCGAAAACGCGCAAGCGCTGCAATGAAACGAGCGTTGGAAATCTCGACCGCAGCCAGCGAACCGCACCAGCAAAACGAATCCCGTACGTTCTTTTGTTTTCATTTCTAATCCCTCAACCATTCGTCCAGTTCACGTGCCCAACCTGCGGCTTCATCACCACCAATCCGCGCTACCGTCGCTTCCATCTGACAGCACACTCGCGAACTCGCGGCTTCCGTTGCTCTTTGTGCGGATTCGTCTTTAAAGGATAGCCGCGAACGAAACCGACACGAAGAATGGCAGCACGGGTTCGAGCGCCAAGAGACGGACCAAAAGTTCAGCGGCGCCATCAAAATTCCTTCGGTTTGCGTCCATTCGTTACTTCTTGTTGACCAGGCGTCTTTTAGGAAAACGTGCGCAAGTACGCACACGTGGGCACGAACTTCGCGCAACTTCAAGCCGAAGCACAGACCGCGGGGCTGTTCGTCGCGGACACGCCGGCAAGTTCTCCGCCTGCCCGCCTTCACTTGCGGCTTCTTTGCAGAACTGCCGAGAGTGCGGAGTGCGGATGTTGATTGCTTCTAAGCACAAAGCTCGGCATGCGAACACCGCGAGGAAGTTCCTCTGCGCGGTGTGCGGGATCGGTTGCAACGCGAGCAACAGATGACGAGTCCACGAGTCCACGATTCCACCGATTCCAACGCGACATTGCGGACTGGCAGACCAAAGAAGCGGTCGAGATTTCTGAGGTGATCGCAGCTCTCATCTTCTCATTCGGTCGACTGCTTCCAGGAGCACTACGAACAGCTGCGGTGCCTGACGACCAACTTCGCCGCCGTCCAGTCGACGGCGGTCGCGAGCAAGCGGACCGAACTGAGCGCTCGGCGAACCGCCGACTACGTCCGCCAAGGGGCGCGCAATCGGCACAAGACGAACGGACGGATCGACCGACTGCTCGCTCTTGACCCGAAGCTGGAGGACGCGCTGACCGAAGAGGAGATGCGGGCGGTCATCGAAGCCGAAGGGAACGATCGCCGACGGGCGAAGAAGCGGTTTTGAATCGACCCGACGAGTCAGTGCAGGCGACGACGAGTTGGCTGAACGCAGAGCGGGGTCAAGGCCGAGTGTTTAGCGGCTTGTTTTTGTTCGTTGAATAAAGTTGTGCTCAGGACAACGGCGGTCACAAGCGCTCGTTGTCTTCCTTCTTCGTTCGAGCATAGGCAATCAGCGCTCGGGATCAAGAGTCGATCGAAGCGGATCGCAATCGAGCGGTCCACGAGCAGACCACTTTCCGACATCCGTCTTCTGTTCGTCGGCGCTTCCTTTCCGACACGCGGCAGAAAATACAGCTTCCTTTGAGCACGCGTCGTTCCATCTCTCATTTCAACGACAGCAATCAGTTTATTGGTCAACAAACCGCATGAAGCACCGCTCACAGCTGGGACATGAGCTCGATCGCGCACTCGCACCACGGTTTCATGTTGGCCGGAGTGATCGGGCCAGTGAAGACGGTGCGGTGGGGACGCTCCAGCGAGCTCGTTGCGCTAATCGCCGCTCCTTCTGGCGAGCCGCCTTCTGCTCGACGCTTTCGCCGTCGTCCACGAAGAACACGACGCACATCTCGCCGAATTCCTGCGCGTCCACTGGGCGAGTTGGGCGAGAGAAGCGGGCGGGTTGAAACGTTGCTGGAATTTCTCGAAATTCTGCCTCCCGTTCATGCGCTCCTTCTCGATCTGCTCGAGCTCCTGTCCGGTGGGTCCGCTCTGGCCGGCGCGCTGGACGAGTTTCTTGAGCGCGTCCACGTGCAGCAGGCGGAGTCCGTCGTAAGGCGGTGGCCGTCCGCAGCTGCTCGAACTTCGCCTTCCAGCGACCCCACGCCAGATGAAGGCCAGCCGCGTAAAAGGCGAGCGAGAGCGCGGCGGCGGAAAAGCAGGCCCGCAGACAAACGAGAAGCCGTTTTGCCTTGCTTATAGAAACCGATTCTGAGAGGTTGGAAGCAACCGAACACACTTGGGACCCTCGCCAGCAACGGCTTTAGCCCCGTCTTCCAAGCTCGCGCTTGCCACCGGGGTGGGCCTAAAACAAGATAAATGGCGAAGACCACGCGGAAGAACTCACCTTACGGCGAACCTCCACCGCGTAGCTTCCGACGTCCTGCAGCTCGTGGTCGCCGCCCACCTCCACGTCGGCCTTGCGGTCGATCACGCGCGCCAACTCGTAGCGGTCGACCGCGCGCATAAAAATGGCCTTCAGCTACCCTTTCGGTAGTCTTCGACCGTCGTTCCGTGTGAAAACGCGTGCACTTGCTGGTGGAACGACTCGAGGCGACCGTCCACCTCACGCTTCTGCAATTCGATCTCCACCTGCAGGCCCCTGTTAACGGGCAAGCATGAGGGCTCACCCCAACGGTCGACATTCTTGGGCACGGGGAAGAACGCAGTGAACGACGTAGTGAGTGGTCGGTCCAGCCGAATGCTCGCCGCCGCCTCTGCTGAGTGACCGCGAGGCAAACGACGCCACGAGAAAGTTTGGAGTCGGGGCAAGGCGTGTTGGCAGCGACCGCCCACCATTTAGCTCGGTCATAAATAGAAGGGACGGTCGATTGGGCCAAGCAAGCGGTATTTTTGTTTCGCACTCAACGTCCCACCACTCAACGCGCGCACCTCACCTTGTGCTTTCAACGGAATGCCCACTTCAGAACGTCGGAAGAAGCAGCCGTTGGAGCCGAACAGCGGCTTGTGGCTTTTGTTCCACGCGACGAACCACGGCACTCCGAACAAGCCGCTCGAGTTGCCTCCTGCCGACGACTTCCGCAACCGTCCAACTCTCTTTCCTCTTCTCCTCTTCAAACAAACGAACCAAAAGGCTTCAGTTGACGCTTCAAACGAAGGGATGGGCGTGGAGAAGTCCACTAAACTGACAAGTCCAGACGAGCAGGAAGTTCGCTTCATCCTCTTTACTACCCCTTACTTTTGTTGACCTCTCGCCCCATCTACGGCCCGTGGTCTCCGTAGCGCAGTTGGCAGCGCGTCAGTCTCATAATCTGAAGGTCGAGAGTTCGATCCTCACCGGAGGCAATCCTTTTTGGCTCCACTGACAACTGGGCAGGCTCCATTCCGTCGAAGAGGGAGAGGTTATCTATCGTCTTTATGCTCCAGACGGCCGCCAGGGATGTCGCGGTAGAAATCGGGCAGGAAGCGACGGCGGCCGAAGATTTCGGTAGCCCCCGTAGTCGTTACGGAAACGAAGTGCGCACTGGAGACTGCCGCCCGCAAGTCGCATGCAAAACACTAGTCTCTCTCGTTCGCCAGGCAAATCTCCCCCGGCCGCATAAAAGGGCGGCGAGAGTGGTCGAGCGGCTGTTCCAAAATTCCCCTCCCGTCCGGAGTCCCGCTTGCGATCGGAGATGCCGCGCCCGAAGACGACGAGCCCCACGACGCCGCTGGAGAAGCCGACGAAGCACGCGGCGTTCGAGGGCCCGCTCGTGCCGATCAAGATGGCGCCCGCCGGGGCGAAGTGCCGGCTGGTGAGGGAGGCGGTGCACGCGTCGGCGGACGGCAAGGAGCGCGTGTTCGAAGGCACGTACAAGGACCGGAAGACGGTGAGTGGGCGGCCGCCTCCTCGCCGACGGCTCCCTTCTGTTCAGGACGCCGCGAGGCCGATCGTGGCGAAGATCGTGCTCGCGGGCGACGACTTCACGCTGTCGGCCTTCCGCGAGGCGCGCGTGTGGGCGCTCGTCCGTCGCTACGGGCCGCTCGTCCACCTGCTGCCGCCGCTCGCCCGCGTGCACCCGAACGTGCTCGTGTTCCCGCCGGCCGGGCGCTCGTTGGCGGTATTGCGGGTGGGCAGCCGGCCGTCCCGCCGCCCACTCACCGCCCGTTCAGAAGATGCACGGACCGTTCGGCGCGGAGGCGACGCTCCGCTTGGGCCTCGAGATGCTGGCCGCCATCCGCGAGCTGCACTCCGCCGGCTTCGTGCACCGCAACCTGACGCCCGGCCACTTCCGCCTCCACAGCACGAACCCGACCAACCAGCTGTTCGGGCGGCTGGTGCTCGTGGACCTCAGCCAGGCGGCGCCCTACTTCTCGTTCGCGCCCTTCGACGCGGAGATCCCGCCCTGCCTGCCGCGCCCCGACCGCGTCTTCTGCTCGCCGAACGTCGCGCTCGGCCCCGACGGCCGCCCTGCCGCCCCCGAGCAGCCGTTCGGGCGCCGTGACGACCTCTTCTCGTGGGTCTACATCGTGAGTCCCCCGCCTCTCGTCCACTCACTCCCGCCCGCCCCCCAGATGCTCCACCTGCACGCGGCCGGCCTCCCGTGGGCGAACGCGCCGCCCGCCGAGATGGCCGCCCAGAAGCAGAAGGCGACCAACCTGCGGCTCATCGAAACGTGCAAGCCGCTGGGCGCGGCGGCCGGCCTGGCGATCGGCTGCGCGCTCTGCCACCTGCGCGCGTGCGACGTGGAGCTGATGCCGCGCTACGCCCTGCTCTTCAACCTGCTGGCGGACGCGATCGATGAGCTCGGCGACGGCCAGACGCTCGTCCACTACTGCGACGACCTCAAGGCGCCGCCGAAGGTCATGCTCGTCCACCTGCTCGACGCCGTCGTCCACCCGCCCCGCTTCGCCTACTGGAGTCAAATGGTCAAGGCAAGTCCTCTCTCCCTGCCCTCCAGTCCTCCCCTCTCCTCTGCAGAGCGATGCGGACTACGAGGCGTTCGGGAAGGCCTTCCGCAAGGCGTTCAACCGCGAGGTGGACGGCGCCCGCTTCGCCGAATCGGAGGCGAAGGCGGCGGAGGCGCGCAACCGCTGGATGGAGAGGTACGGCATCAAGAAGCACAAGCGGGAGCGGCCGGTCGGTTCGAAGCCCGGGGTCCGCTCACTCCTCTCTTTCAGCACACGCCGTTGCTCCACACCCGCAAGCCGAAGGTGAGCGAAAGGAGGCGTCCCCCGTTCATCCCCCTCATTGCAGAAGGAAGCGCCCAAAGAGGAGAAGCCGCCCGTCCCCGCCCAGAAGACCGCCGAGCCGAAGAAGGAAGACCCGAAGAAGGACGACCCGAAGGAGGAGGACTCGAAGGACGAGTCGGAGGACTCCAGCGAGAAGTCCGCCGAGCCCTCGCCGACCGTTGAACCCGCTCCCAGCGCCAAGCACTCGGAGTACGTGGACAAGAAACTGTGATGTGCGCGTGTCGTGGAAGTAAACGAGAATAAACCTGTGCATCGATCGGAGGTCAGTGGCCGGAGAAATCGAGCAGGAACGGGACTGCCGACGTCTTCACTCTGTTGAAATCCCCCTTGCGAACGCCGAGCGCCTCGAACGGGAGATCGCCCGCATGAGCGAACAAAAAAGTGGACGTCGTCCGACCGCCGGCCAACGCGCTGTTCGCTCTGTTCGTCCCATTTGCTGCCCGCAGTGTTCGCGATCCGCTCGTCTCTCTTGCGGCGGGCGAAGGGACCGCTGGCGGTGAAAAGACGACCCGCTCCACTCCTCTCTTCGTTCCGTGTTTCTTTCTGCTGGAAATTGAACGTCCACTGTCTTTCTTCATCTTTGAGCGCTCGTTGGCCATGCCGTCCAGAAAGGCCGACTGGAAGCCGCAGGTGGTCGAAGTGGTGCCGAGCGACGACCACCGACGGCCTGTTCCGTGGAGTTTCGATCGTGGAAGTGAGCAGGAGGCGGACGAGTGCCCGTACGTGATCCGCAAGGCCTGCTAGACGTACGCGGACGACCGGCCAAAGCGGTCGATCGTTCGGATGCCGTGCGCGTGCGGGGCCGCTCACCTCTTTCGCCGGATTCGGGACGCAAAAGGGGAAGGAAATCATGCTGCCTGCTGCTCTCTCCGAAAGTCTCGTTCAATTCTTGACGTCACCCGCTTGCAGTCCCTCTTGGTTGGATCCCGTGCACTTTCGGCGACTGCACGAACGCGTCTACTCCAATAAAAGGAAGATGCAGTTGAGCGCCTCGAATCGGAAGGCCCTGGAGTCGCTGCTCGCCCCCTTCCGCTCGCTTTTTGCCCAAAGGCCGTTGGCTGCTGGCTCGAGCGATGGCGCCCGAGCCGCCGCCTTCCCCTTCTCGCACCTTCCTTTGTCATCTCCAAATGCCGAGTGAACGCCGTCCACGGCCGCCCTCACCCGTCCACCCGCCCCTCGCACGGCTGCACGTCAACTAGCGAGATCGTCGGCTGGACGTTCCGTGGTCACTTCCTCGACGGGATGGTCTCTCAGCACCAACATCGCGGGGAATTCAACTACTAGGAGTGGTAGTAAGTGCTTTCCACCCGCTTCCTTTCGGTTCATGCCTTCGATTTGAGCACACCATCCAAACGGCCCTTCTACACGCATCCTCGCCACGAAGAAGCAGGACAGAAGCCCCCCACAAAGATCGCAATTGTTGCCGGCCGAACCGGAAGAGAGAAGCGGCCATTCGAAACCATTCCCTCGATCCTCCAGTTCGTCGGGAAGAACGTGGAGAAACGACGGCGATCCAACGGTCGCCCGTCAGTCTTCCCCCTCACTTCCCTTCCACTCTTCCTTCTTTCAGCTCCCCGAAAGAAACAGGGTGGAGAACGAGTGGAAACTGCCGGCCGGACTGATGACCTACGAAGAGCCTTTGGATTTCGATGCGGATCACGAGTGGCCAGAAGAAACCCTTTTCTTGCCCCCGTTCACCGTTCAGGACTTGCCTTCCGTCAAGCGCTGAACACAATACGTTGTTCCTTCTATTCCCAGTGAATTCGTTCTTATTTGATGCTAGATTTGACCAGAAGAAGGACGTTTACCCATTAGCCACCTTCCACCCACTTCAACACAATTAAAGGATTCCCACCGATCAGTTCGCCTTGGCCTGCAGGCGGGAGTAGCGGGCGTAGACGGCGGCGGAGATCTCGGCGGCCAACTTCGCGTTGTTCTCCGTCAGTTCGATCCACTCGGGGGCGGTGAAGACGGCGGGCAGCGCGTAGGCGGCGAAGTCCACCGCGTGCTCCCGCAGCTTCGGCGCGTCGTGGACGAAGGCGAGGATCAGCCGGCCGCACGCGTTCTCGTCGTCCAGCGAGGCCACCAGCCGGTCGACCGAGAAGTCCTGAACGAACAAGCGAGCAATTGAAGGATGCATTCGAACGAGACGCTCACCTTCAACGGTTGGACGTCGTACTTGTCGGCGGCGACGAGAAGCTGCTCGAAGTCGGGCGTCTCGCTCTCGTCCAGCCGTCCGCGGTACACGAATTCGAGCATACGGCGGACGGTCGCGTGCTGGAGGTCGACGATCGCCACTTCGCCCCGCTGGGCCTTCTTGGAGTCCAGCGAGAACATCCGCTCGAAGACGGCCGACTGCGAGGTGAGCAGAAATTTGGAGGCCTGCACGAGGATCCGATCGATTCGAAGAGGGAGGTGACGAACCTTGAGCGCCTCCCCGTCGACCAGCAGCCGGCAGTCGGAGAAGGGCGAGAGCTCCCGCTTCCGCCAGAACGATTCGCGCAGCCGCTCGTCCGCCCCGCCGCCCACCCGCTCGAGGTCTTCGGCCGGCAGCTCCGCGAACTTCTCGAATCGGCGGACCGCCAGGTGGAGGGTCGCCGCGCAGCTCCGCAGGAAGTCGGCGGCCGGCGGGAAGACGCGGTCGCGCGGGATCGTCGCGATCACCTTCCGCAGCGACCGGCCGCCGTGGAACGCGTGGTAGCAGCCTGCAAACGAGCGAAAGAACGAAGAAATCCGAAGGAACTCACCGCCCAAATTCAACTCCTCGCCCTCGTCGTTGCTCATCCGCAGGCCGCAGTGCAGCTTCAGCTCGGCGCCGGCCGCCCCGCTCCAGCCGGTCACCTCGAGGACGACGCCCAGGTGCTTCCAAGCGGGCGCCCAACTTGGGCAACAGCTTCAGGCGGACGGTCACTCCGTTCACCGACACGTTCGGCGAGTGGACGACGTCGGGGAGCGTCGCCTCGAGGAAATCCGCGTGCTTCCAGTCGAACTTTGTCGTCGGAATTTTGGGCAGCGACATCTCGAGAACGGAAATCGGAGCAAAATGCGGGCGATTTGGGTGGAGCGGCGCCGGTCGCCGCTTCCCGCCCAAAACTCTTCAAGCGCGCAGTCTGCCGATCGGGGCCGCAGAGTGTGGCCAGCGGTCATCTTTGTTGGCCGAGTGAACAACCCGCTTGTAATCTACGCTCGCCGTTACATTCCCAACAATCAAGTCAGAGGTTCTTGCTGAAACCGACGAATTGGTTGGTCGGCCCGTAGGTGGAGCAGTACTGCCGGAGGAAGGGGGTGCCGAGCACGAGGTCCACTTGGCCGATCCCGCCCTCGAAGTAGACGAAGTTCAGGAAGCAGCGGCCGTCGGGCGTGGGCAGCAGGAGGGTCGACTGGTCGACCTTCAGCTCGTCGTCCTCGTTCACCCACACGCTCCAGGTGAATTCGATCGAGCAGTCCACTTCGTACAGGCCTGCAAGTGGGGGAGAATAAGAAGCGAAGGATCCCCCAGCTGCTTGCCGTAATCCCAATCAAACTCGGCATTGGTAACCGTCGTCAACTCGCGAATGGCCGCCAAAGGCACGATGTTCTGACTCGCTCCGATCGTCACCAGGGTCTGAACAAAGAGAAGTCGTTGGTTAGAAGAACCGCAGGCCGCTAGCCTTGGAAGTGCCGGTGGTCTTCGCCCCGTTCGTCCCGAAGGCGACCACGTCGATCAGGAAGACGGAATCCGAGACGAGCGGCACGGTCGTGTGCTCCGTTGCGCAGTGCTCGTACTCGAAATCGCCGAGGACGAGGGCGCCGGCCGGCTTGGTCAAGCGGGAAGCCGCTCTTGGACTCCAGCCAGATGGTGAAGAGCGGCGAGTCCAGCAGCCGCCCGTCGATCGCCTGCTGGATGACGGACGGCTGGCCGTCGAAGCCCGCGTCCGAGAAGCCCAACCCCAGACACTCCCTGCATGGGGGCGTTCGTGAACGAGACGGAAAGGCGGTCGGCCTGTCCGAAGGTAACCTCGGGGATCGCGAGGCCGCCGATCGTGAACGTGTCCCGCCCGAGGAAGCCAGAGACGTCGCCCAACTCGCTGGAGCCGTTGAACGTCCGGGCGGTCGAGTTGTACGTGGACGAGAGCGTCGAATCGAACTGCTGTTTGCCGGCACACGGGTCGCCGTGGTCGAACAGCCGGCCGACCTTGGGGGCGGGCGTCGTGACGTTCGACGGGCAGCAGAAGTCTTCGCAGAACTGCGAGCACATCACTGAAGAGAAGCAGTAGAAATTGGCTAATCGAATAGACGAACCGGGCGACTCCTTGCAGAAGATGGGGCAGTCGTAGTAGGAGTTGTTCGGATCGCACGAGCTGTCCACAATCCACGCCTGCGCGGTTCCCGTGTCGGGGATCACTTCGAAGAGCTGCGGGGGACTGCCGACTCCCACCTGCAGGTGGTACTCCATGTTCCCGTAGTCGTAAAAGGGCGTTTGGGCGGCCGCTCGGTGGGCGCCGCCTTTCGCGAACTTCGCCAAGTACACGCGATTGGCCACTCGGAACTCGTGCAACCGCTCTGCAAGCGGGTGTGATTGGAGAGAGCGGAAGAAGAACCTACTTTCGCGCAGAAGTTTCGCTTGAAGAGTGTCTCGTTTGGCCATCGACGCGCGGAAGACGGCCGAGAGCGCCAACTGGAGGGCGGCGGCCACGAGGAGGAGGCGGAGGGCGGTCTTCATTCTGGCTGTTGTCGTTTGTTGATGGATCGAAGGGACTGCTGCTTTCTTTTATACTCGCCGCCATCGGCCAGTTCTGCTGACTTCTGCTCGGCGGGACGTTTTGGTCGTCGTTTATCGCCCACTGGTGACGACTGCAGGCGGGCGGGCAGTTGGACAGAAGCGAGAGAAGTTCTTATCGCTCGCTTCAAGAGTTCAATTGCAGGAGCATTTGGACCCGCCGTCTTTGTTCTCCGCTCCCGAAACATGTGCGAGTTCAGCGAAGAACGCGTGTTGTTTTGCACTCGGGCGTCATCGTCGGCCTTCCATTTGCGGGCATTTGGATCGAACCGTTTGAAGGACGTCGAAGGGTGCTGATCTGCTTTTTCTTAGTAGAGGGATAGTTCGCAAAGAAGAGCAAGGAGTTAGAGAACCCGAGTGCATCACGGGCATCTTTCCGCTTCGCCTGCAGCCTCTCGCGCAATGTTCTTGCTTCCTCTAGCGGCGTTCTTTCCCTCCGCGGAATATTCCACTCGTCGATCGGCTCGCTCATGCAAATCCAAGCGCATAAAAGCCGACCGGTCGGCGCGGGCGGCCCACTTTGGCCGACCGCCACTCCCGCTCTCCACTCCGCTCCCTCCGCTCCGCGCTGCGCTCCGCTCGACGATGGCCGCCGAATTGGTGCAACTCAACCCGGGCACGCAAGTCGAGCGCTGGACGATCGTGAAGAAGCTCGGCGAAGGAGGATTCGGTGAGTGCCCGCCCACGAGCAGCCGTTCACCCGCCCGCCGCTTGCAGGAGCCGTGTACAAGGTCTCGGACCCGACGGGCGAGTACGCGCTCAAGGTCGAGGGCGTGAACGAGCAGATCCAAGTGCTCAAGATGGAGGTGTTCGTGCTCAACGAGCTCTCCAAGCGCGGCAACCGCCACTTCTGCAAGATCGAGGACAAGGGCCGCTTCGGCAACTTCAACTACGTGGTCATGACGCTAGGCGAGTCCCTCACAGCACCGGAAAACGGAACGGGAGGGGAAGTGGGCGGGAAGGACGCACGCGTTGCTCACAATCCTCTACCTCCCACTTTCCGTTCCGGTTCCGTTTCCCGATGCTATCCTACGTCTGCTTTAGTCGGCAAGAGTCTCCAGGATCTGCGCAAGGTGAGTGCTCGGCGGTCCTCACCTCCACTCACTCCCCTCTCGTTGCAGGAAGGACCCGGCCAGCACATGAGCATGGGGACGGCGATCGGGTGCGGCATCCAGTGCCTGGAGGCGTTGGAGGACCTGCACGCGATCGGCTACCTGCACCGCGACGTGAAGCCGGGCAACTACACGATCGGGCGGCTGGAGCTGGGCGAGCAGCGCAAGGTCTACATCCTCGACTTCGGCATGTGCCGCAAGTTCACCAACGAGCAGGGCGTGATCCGCAAGCCGCGCCAGGCGGCCGGCTTCCGCGGCACCGTCCGCTACGCGCCCATCTCCTGCCATCTGCAGCGCGAGCTCTGCCGGAAGGACGACGTCGAGACCTGGTTCGCTCCACTCCTCCTCCATGTACTCGCCGTCTCCCCGTTCGATTGCAGGGTGTACATGATCGTGGAGCTGGCGACGGGCAACCTGCCCTGGAAGAACGTGCAGGACATGAACCAAGTCGGCGAGTACAAGAAGCGCTGCCGCCAGGAGCCCTTCATCAAGGAGCTGTTCGGCGGCTGCCCGCGCGAGTTCGTCGAGATCATGCAGTACACGGACGCGCTCAAGTACTACGACGCGCCCAACTACCAGCAGATCTACGGCCTCATGCGCCGCGCCTTCACCTCGATGGGCGTCCAGGAGTTCCCGTACGCCTTCTTCCCTGCTTCCCCCACTCATCCCCCTCGCTGCAGGTACGACTGGGAGAAGCCGGCCGGCGCCTTCTGATCCCCGCACGGATCTCTCCTTCCTCCGCTGTTCTCCGTTCTGTCCACCGTGCGATAAACCGTTCGAAAAATCCTCTCGGGTGGCTGTGAGCAGAAAGAACTCGGCAGTCGGAAGGTTTGCTATCGGCTTGTTCGAACTCTTCCAAAACAAAACTCAGTTCAAAACAACGCAATCTCGATCAGAATCGAGGGCAAACATCCCTCTTTTGGTCTACCGCTCGTTCGCACGTTGCGCAGCCCTGGGTTCCTGTTGGTCGCCTCGGCCGGCTTGGCGGTCGACGGCAGCCGAGCGAGCGGCGGTCACTTCGAGCGAACACTCCCTCCGCTCTCCCTGCTGCTCGAAGAAAGCGGTAAACGACGGAGTTCCCACTTCCTTCCCACTTCTTCGCTTTCCGGATGGAAGACTTCTGCGTGGCCGATCGGAAGACGGGAGCTGGTCTATACCTTTCGAACAAAACCGAAACGAGCAGCCGAGTTGGTGGACGTGAGTTCAAACGACAATTCCACCGACCAGTTGAAAAAGGAAGAGGTTTGCGATGATTTGTACTTCTTGATCCTTCGTCCTCCTTTACAGCTCAAGTCCGCCGCCATACGATCGAAGAAGGGGTGAGTGCAATTCATGGCCGCTTCCTTTTGAGTCATCGACTTTCTTCTAGGTTCGGGCACAAGCCGAAGCTCGCCACGACGAAAGCGGACGAGGAGGCCAAAGAGAAGCCGGCCGGCCCGTGGCGTCAGTGCCTGCTCGATGTCTTCAATGACTTGCTGCTCGACGTTCTCGAGGGGCTTGTAGAGTGTTGCGTCTGCGGAGTACTGGAAGCGGTGATAGGGGATTGAATTCGAGGCTCTCTCTCCTATCGCGAGCTGGAGGCTCCAATCTGGACACACTTCTAGCACTTAACCTTTCTCTCGTGATTTTCTCCGCATGTTTTGATCATTGTTTGTCTTAAGGTCGTCGTCAAATAAAATACCTGCATTTGCTAGACGAGTCGAGCGCCGGATGAATCCGGCGACCTTCAAGCTGCCCATTGGCAACTCGTCGTTCCTTCGATTAACACTCCTTTATTCCCTTCCATAGAACCCAGTGGGCGGTTGGCTGCTCGAACTGAAAACTGGTGATGTGTGTGGACTCGGACGCCGTCGACGCGTCCGCCTCGTCGAGGTCGATGGCCTTGTTCCACTCGGCGGAGAGGCTGGAAAACGTCTCTCGGCGCCGATCATCGCGGATCGCTTGCCTCCGTTCAGCACGCGATGGCAGTAGCCGTTTTCGCGGATTTTCAGTCGGACGGGCGAGCTCGTTCAGCGGCCAACCGGCAGCTGGGAAGTTGCGGCGGACATCGGGCAGCAGAGCAGCGGCTGCGGGCAAATTTCTAAGTGCCTTCCAGTGACTCGGAGGAGAGCGCGCAGGAAATGACCGTTCACAAGCGACTGACGCCGTAAAGCCGCTCCTCCCTTCCGAACACACGTGATCTTTGAGTGTCTTGAGAGAACGGTCGTTAGTCGACTGTTTCTTGCCGAGCGCAAGCTGCGACCTTCATATCGCACAAGCTGATGTCGCGGCAGTCCACGAACGCGCATTGCCTTCGTTTGAATCAATCGCACTCATTCGCCTGTTGTTTGAGCCCTCCGAGTTGCCGCCCGCAGTCATCCGACCAAACCGCAAGAGAAACACGGCGCTCTTCGACTGAACGGAGAGGCCCCACGCGTGTTGTCCTCCTCACTGACCCGCCCAAGCAACGAACACCTCGCCCCCTTGCCAGTGATCGAACGAGTGGGCAGCGGGTCCAAAGAGCGACCAACGCCGCGTTACCCGCCCAGTCGAGGGCGCTCGGCTGCCCGACTGCTCGACGCGGACATTCGCGCAGTTGAGTCGGTTCGAGCCGGGTGTTGCCTTTTTTCCGCTCGCCTACCGCTCGCCAATCGCTCGCTATTTCAGGAGAAATGGACGAATTGCAACAGAAGGTAGAGGAGCTGAAGGCGAGCATCCTGGGCGAGCGCTACGGAACGGTGGGTTCCCTCTCCTCTCTTTCAATCACTCCCTTCTCCGCAGCCCTACTGCGGCGTGTGCGGAATCGACTGCCTGACGGGCACGGCGCGCGGGAAACACGAGCCCCAGCACACGCCGGCGCGTCGCTCCGAATTTCAGTGCTCCGTGTGCGGCATCTGCTACGAGGAGGCAGGCTACCGAAACCGCCACGAACGCGACGTACACGACTTCCAGCGACCGCACCTCGCAAAGTCCGAGGAAGAGGTCGTGCAGATGACTCGCGTAAGCCCTCTTCACTCCTCTCGCCCCTTCCACTCGCTCTCGTCCGTTCACTCATGTCCCGTCCGTTCAGAGCCTACTGGAGGACGTGAAGAACCTCGGCTTCGACTTCCTTCGCGTCCAAACGGAAGAAGCGGCTTTCGACCTGAGCACGCCCGAGGACCCGCCGGCGAGCGAGGCGGAGATCGTCGCGCGGATGCTCCAGAAGCCGAAGATGCCCGGCGAACCGGTCGGTCGTCTCTTCCCTCCTCCTTTCCTTTCATCCCGCTCATTTCAGTTGAACTGCAAGATCTGCAGCCTCCACTTCAACAGCTACACGTATCGCGAGCAGCACGAGCAGGAACACGTGCAGAAGCCGGGCGGCTGGCGCTGTTGCTGTTGCGGCGTCTACGAACGATCGTCGGCTCCGCCGCGCCGCCCACGAGCTCTCGATGCCACGGCTTCCGGCGCGCCTCAAGGGCTGAGGCAACCACCGCGGCCCGTCGGTCGTTCCACTGGCAGGAGGAGCCCCCCAACTCCCGCCTTTGACCGCCTGTTCGTTGCAGAAGAAGGTGGCCGGCTTGAAGCGCGTTTCGTCGAACTTCGCCGAAATCCAGAGGGCGGCGCTCGAAGCTGAAGAGACCTTCGAGGAGGGGGAAGAGGAGGACGAACTGGAGGACGAAGGGAAGGACGAGAGCTTGGACGCGGCGCCTCCAGCGACCGCCCTCAAGGAGTCGACCGAAGAAGAGCAGTCGGAGGACGAGAGCCCGCGCGCGCCGGTCGACGCCGCCCGCTTCACGATCACCGATCTTATAGTGCGGATGTTCGAACAGAAGCCGACCGTTCTCTACTACGACCTCGAAGAGGTGAGTTCTCGTCGGCGGTCACTCATCCCTTCTGTTCCTTCCAGTTCGGCCCCACGTGCGGCACTCACATTCTGCACCGTTGGGTCCACCAAAGCAGCTCGACGGTCCTCTTCGTGCGCTCGGCGAGTCCCTTCTGGCGCGAAGAGCCGGAGCAGCTGAAGCAGTTGCTGCGCTGGACGGTCCGCGTCCACCCGACTGCCCACCTGCTCTGCTTCGCGAAGGAGGCGGCCGGCGAGTTGGGCGACCGCTTCGTGCTCCAGCCGGCCACCGGCCGCTCGTTCCCCGCTCTCATCCAACTGATCGCCCAAGAGACCGCCCGCGACGAGGAGCACTCGGCGATGATCGTGTGCCGCGAAGAACATCGTGAGTTCTCGCTTTAGCTTCTTCGTTTAACGGCGGATTCCAGGCCATTCGATCACCCACTTGGCGTCTGAGAAGTTCGTGATTATGTAAAGAAAGAGGAGCGTCCAAAGGGAACCGGGGGTGTTGGTGTGATCGATAAACAGTTGGTTTGATCGATTAGGTCCGATCGCAAGTTGTGAGCAATTGGTTTTTTAACGTTTGAATAAACACGTCAAAATGCTCAATCCATTCTGAACAATAAGTTAGTGGCTGATCGCTGTAGTCACGACTCAGCGGATTCGCTCCGACGCCGCCGCTCGGAGAACACAGACGACTGAGTTCGCGGGGCGATGGTCGTTGCTCAGACGAACGAAGAAGCGGCCGTTGAGTTTCGTGGAGGTCAGGGTGCGCGTGTTGACGAACCGCTGCCACTCCTTTCGTTTGTGGTCGAAAAGGGAAGGTCGGCGAACAGAAGAGAAGACGGAGACCCGCTCGTCTTGGAGGAAGTCGGGGGTCGCTGAGTTGAGCGAGTTGAATGGACGGCCGGTTCGGGTCGCGTGGAACAGCAGCCACAAGCGGTCATCCGAGTTGTCCTTCTCATTCTTTGGGTGGGCACAATGAGCAGCCGACCTTCCTCGTTTGAGAACTTCGGTTTCTTTGCCGGCGGATCCTCGGTGGACATCTCGTTGAACAACAAGGTGGAGTGGTCGAGTAAGTGGGCGAAGGGACGGCTGATCCAGTGAACTTTCATCGAATGGACGGTTGAGAGGGCGCCTGTGCGCGTAAATCGAGTGTTCAAGCGCTTGCTTTTTCATTACGCCACCATCCAACTTGCAGTTCAAACAAGGAGCTGCTTGCTTGGGTCAACCGAGTGGTGGGCGGCGGCCTCGACTGCTGCTCAACGCGCGGTTGACCACAACGAGCACCCGCTTTCTTCCCATTTCCTTCTCATTTGTGTTTGCAGCGAAATGTACGTTGCGGGATCGCCGGAGAAGAAGCCGAAACTGACGGCAGATGGCCGGTTGTGGCTGCTCTTTCACGCGACAAAGACCAACCGCCCGGACAACGCCCTCAACTCCGAGGCCGCCGACTACTGGCCGCAACGGGCGGCCCTCCGGTTGCGCACTCTCCGCTTTCTCTTCTGCTCGCCGGCAACGTTGTCGGCCTTCTTCCAGGGCAGTCGACACGACTACGACCGTGCGCGGCTGACGGTGGTCGACATCCGCGACATGGGCCTTCGTTCCTCACTGCGCATGCGGCTGATGATTCGATTGACGAGGGATCACCTGTCCGTGGGGTCCGCTGGTCGCGTGTTGCGAGCCGCTCGATTGGATCGTGCGGTTGTCTCCTTTAAGGAACTTCCGGACCTCACTGCCGACCTGCTCGCCAAATGGGGCGCGATGCTGTCGATGTTGAACGGTGGGCACGGCTTGCTTCGTGTTTCAGGCCTGGAGTTTCAGCCCTTGAAGACTTGAAAGCGATTGAGCTGCAGGTCGTTCGATGCTCGCAGACTTCCGTGATCAACCACCTCCTTCGAAATGACTTGCACAAGAAGATTGTTGGGGTCCACTTGAACGGTCGTCATCACGCGCGCGTGTTGCTCGGCCTGCCTTCGTGGCTCGAGTACCAGTTCATTCGCGCTTACACGACCCCGACCGGTTCCGCCTTTCGTTCATCAAATGGAGAGCTAACCGCACGTTTAGATCTCGTGACCGCCTTTCGAACGCCCGCTCGTGTGTTCGACATTGAGGCTCGAGTCGAAGACATCGCTGCAAGCGGCCCGTAAGTTCTGATCGCTTTGAGACAATAATTCTTTCGTAGATGCGAAGAGAACAAAGCGGTCGAAAAAGTGGAGCTCCGCATCGATCCCAGCGCTCTGGATGTAGAGGAGCTTTCCGTCTGGGGCGTTTCGCCTTGGGAAGTGCAGGAAGCTCCCAAATTGCAAGCGGCGTTCGAGACACTCGGCTCGCTGAACGGAACGCCTCTGAGTCGATCGCTTCTGAGCGTGACCATCGTAAGCGCGTTCTTTTTTCCGCTTATTTTCGGGTTTAGGACCCAACCGACACGTGGAAGTTGGTGCTGACACTCCTGCTTCGCTCCTTCCGTCTTGTCGATTTGGCCAGAAAAGCGGGCGTTCGTTTGGGGCATGTGCAGACTGAAATCTACGTGCAGTATTTTGTGGAAGATCCTGCGGTCTGTTTCCACGTTCTTTTTTCCCATCTTCTGTTCAGAGCGCGTGGCGGCGGACGTGGAACGCAATCAAGGAACTCTTCACTCAACATTTGAAGAGCTTCGAACGGCAGGCCCAGGGCTTCGACGCGGAGTTCGTGCGGCGACTCAGACGTCGAAATCGCGTCATTCGCTCCTCCTGGAAATGCCGAGAGGGCGAAACGAACGTGAGCCTGGTGTTTCTTGACTACGCTCCTTAACACGGCTTCTTGGTGTTCTCGTGGGTTGGAAATAAACTATTGTTAGCAGAAAGATACGTTGAAAAGTACTTCAGGCGGTTCGGAGCGAAGGTTGAACAAAAAGAAGAGGACAAAGTGAACTTTCTTTGAAAGTTTATTCAACAAAAAACAAACGACAATCCCAAATTGCTTGACCTTGACTGCCATTTTCTCCTCTCTGCTCTCATTCGCCGTCCGCCGACTCGTCGTTGTATGCCCGCTCCTTGCCCGCCCGTCGTCCAGTTCGGCTTCGTTGAGCGCCCGCATCTCCGCCTCGTCCAACGGGTTCTCCAGCTTCGGGTCGCGTGCGAGCAGCCGCCCGATCCGCTCGTCCACTTGCCGCGAGTGGATCCGGCCCGCCCGCTTGGGACGATGCGCGACTGGACGGCGGCGAAATTCGTCGTCAAGTTTCGCAGCTGGGTGTTACTGTTCCTGCAAGGGGGTATAGAAGGTGGTTGATCGGAGGGGCTGGAGAGACTAACCGAGGGAATTCGGATCGCTACCTTCGTCTTTCGCCCGGCTGCGTCCCGTTAAAAACAGTGAACTCTCAAGCTCGTGCTTTCCTCTTTCGCTTTTCGTCAAGACGCCAATTCCGCACACTGAACAGAGAAACTTGTCCGCGGTGTTTGCATGGCAGGCGTTGTGCTTGAGAAGAACGTTCATTCGCAATCCACACGTTTTGCAGTTCTGTAAAAACAATTGAATAACGTGGAACAAGCTGAACACGTTAGACAAACGCACTCCAATTCCTTGCGCCGCAAAGCTCGCACCAGCCTCCTTTGCCTCTACCTGGATCTCCGCAAAATTTGTGCCGACCTGCTTGTACTTCCGCAAATCGTTCTGCGATCGAAAAAGTCAAGCCGGAAGCGAATGCGCACAAACCGGCGGGATTTTGATGGCGCCGTTGTATGTTTTGTCGGCTTCTTCTCGCTGAAATGTATGCTGCTTTTGTTCGTGTTTGTTTCGCAGCGCCTTGGTCGTGAAAACGATGCCGCAGAAAGAACAAGACGCGCCCTTTGTTTTCGAATGTCCGTCCAGATGATATTGGTAGTGCTTTGAAAGTGTGGCAACAAAACCACACGTTGGACGCGTGAACTAAAAAAGAGGAAAGTTTATTGTAAAGAAAACGACACTGCTTACGCGGCCCGCGCCACTCGTCGCGTTCGTTCCAGCAGAGGCGGTTTCCGCTGCAACTTCGTTTGTATCCGGCCGGCCAAGACTAATTGAATGCTCTATCGCGCCCTCGTCATCGCTGAGTTCAACTACTTCCACCGGAGCTCCGTCGGTCGAAACGTGTCCGTTGTTCAAAACATCGGAAAGCAGCAAGGAATTGCGCTGCTTGCGGATGTCGAACGGGTCCTGAAAGAACAGAGTGGAAAGAGGGTGAGGACCGGCGAGACTCACAATTGCCTCTGCCTGAATCTGCTCGAAGTTCTTCGCGAACACATTCGAGACCACGATTTGGGCCTAAAAGGAGCCCGTTTTAATCGCGAGAGACGACTGGAAGCTCACCGCGGTCAGTCGGATGGCCTCCATCTAGCCGCGATCGCCTTTTTGTCGTTCGAAGCATTGCACCAGCTTCTCGTGGGTGTTCCGTTTGTTTGTTTGCGAGAAGCGAACTCCGCAGCATGAGCAGATAAACCCGTTGGCAGAGTGGAGAGCGGCGTGTTCGGCGATGCCCGCCGCGCTCGGCAGTTTGAGTTCACAGTGCTCGCAAGTGAACAGTCGAGCGGGAAAGGCGGTTTCCTGAAAGACGGCTTGTACAACCGGAATGAACAGAGACCGTGCGTTGATGGCCGCTCGGAACCTCCTCCGTGGTTGCGTCCGGCTGGTCGTCCGGTCGATGCGAGTCGATCGCCATTCTGCTGCACGTCTTCGAGTGTGGCATCGAAAGTTCTTCAGGCTCTGGAGTTGTTGCTGGAATCAAACGAATAGGTGGCCTCCATTGCGACGTACACTCACCCGCGTGACTCGAACGACGCCCGGCTTTTGCGCGTCCCGCTCGAAGCGGCGGAAGTCGTCAGTGTGCCGCTCGTGGACCGAACGGAGGGCCGCCGATCCGAACGACGAGCCGCAGATCGCGCAGACGGAAAGGCCGCTCGAGACCGCGTCCAAGACATCGCGCGAATTCACGGGTTGAAGGCGGTAGGATGGCGGCAGACGGATGCGGTTGGAAGAGCTCTGGAAAACTAACAGAATAATTGAAAAGCGCGATCAATACCCCTTACACTCGCCTGCATCCTCAGCGGATTGGAAAAAACGTACGTGAAAACTCGCACCTTTCTTTCTTGGAACGAGAGCGATTAGGAAGTGCGGACTTGCCGAACAGAAACCACCACACCTCGCCTAAAAAACCAAACGGCAGTGAGGTCGGCGAGCCCGCCAATGCCTTGCGCATGACCGCGGGTCGTTTTGACGTCAGCCCCGACTGCCGCTGCACAAAGCGGGAGTCGTTTGGAGCGGGCTGCCGAGTGTTCATTTTTGCTGCGCCTTCGTGCTGCGTCAACAGTCGGAGGACTGCCTGAATTTGGATTCGATTTCCGCTCGCCTTCAGCTCGCCGGAAACTCATTTCTTTCCAGACACCCGCTCCGTTTGCTCAGATCGGGCAAGAAGGCGGCCCTTTTTCCGACAAAGGCGTCGTTTCACCGAGTGCTCATTCAAGCCGACAAATGAAGGTTAGTGTTGGCGTTGTCCACTCTCACATTTGTTCTTCAGCTCTCCGTTGAAGATCGATGAAAGGGCAGAAACGAAGACGGTGGTCGGAAAGGAGTCAAAGACGGCGCAGAGCGAAGAGTCGTGAGTTTGCTGTCTTTTCACCTCTCACCCCCATGTTCGAGAAGGTGGAAACGTGGCGTCTACTGTGAAGCTGCGATGAGCATTGCCGTGGCCTTGTTGTTCGCCCTTGCCAGCTTCTCTTACGATCGACACGTCAAACTGCAAGACGTCAAAGCCGAAGTCCACTCGTTGAAGAAGCAGCTGGAAACGGGGTGAGCAAACGTCGAAGACCTCCGACTGACTCCTTTTCCATTTGCAGGCAAATGCAATCCGCTACGACCACATCCCGCAACAAGACGCTCCCGCATCCCCAACGCTGACCGAAATTCGAGCAAAGATCTCCGCGCAGCGAGCAAACTTGACGAACGAACACGCCCGCTCCGAACTTCCTCTCCAAACACCTCGCCGACGCTCGGCAGAATTTCCGATCAATGCGCAACTGCTCGGAGCAAACTGGAGAGCGACAACAAAGACTGGAAGCCACCATCGCCGACCTTCAAGCCCAACGTGACGCTATTCGCAATCAATTGACGACGAACGAAAGGGACAACGGCGAGGGCAAAACGGACGTCCAAGAGCAGCCGCAGAAAACGGAAGAACGGGCGAGTTGCGACAACTGGCAAGGGCACCTTCGTGCAGGCCATCAACTCGATCGGGCGCTCCATCCGAGGTGGCGGTCGTGTTCGTGGGCGAAACGCTGGGCGGGATCTTCTTTGTTGCTCTTTGCATTTGGCTGGCCTCTTCGGGTGCAATGGCGTTTGTGTTCCTGTTGGGTGGGATGTGGGACCCGCGGCCGTGGTGGGATCCGGAGTGGTGGAAATGCTTCTCGTTCATTGCTGCTATGCTCTTTGTTCTCATCCTCGTGGCTCGCTTCGATCATTCAATCCGTTGTGTACGTCTACTCTTGCTAATTCTCCATCGCGTGTTGCTCGCTTGAATGAACCTGGAGAGCGTGTGGATGGAAGAAGTCGAAGTGGAGTTGTCCACCCGCAAACGGCAAGCGGATCGGGTGGGCAGTCGGTCGGCCGCGCCTTCTTGCGA